>PVIC010006631.1:0-53618 GCA_004025085.1 Thryonomys swinderianus
AAAAAAAAAAAATCCTGATTTGAAAATTACTTGAAACGAGGCTTAAAATAGACATTTGTTCCCCACAATGTACAAATGGCCAA
Organism: Thryonomys swinderianus; assembly: GCA_004025085.1. NCBI lineage: Eukaryota > Metazoa > Chordata > Mammalia > Rodentia > Thryonomyidae > Thryonomys > Thryonomys swinderianus. The sequence goes on from PVIC010006631.1 coordinate 84, forward strand.
TGAAAAATGCTTTATATTAGTAATCATTAGGGAAATGCAAACCAAAAGTACAGCGAGAAATGTCCTTATGTCCAGGCTAGCTGCTATTAAAAAAAAAAAAAGTAATGGCAAGGCTGCAGAGAAACTGGAAGACTTATCCACCTCAACATTTTAACTAGCAGAGCTGAGAGTATAATTCAGTTGTACAGAGCTTGCCTACCCTGTGGCAGACCCTGGGGTTAATCACTAGGGCACACACACACACACACACACACTCATTAAATTACCGTATGATCCAGCAATTCCACTTCTGGTGGACATACAAAAGGAATGAAAATAGAGCCCTTGAAGAGGCTTTGTACATCCGTGTTCATAGCAGCATTATGCACAACAGCCAAAAGGTAGAAGCAACCCCAGTGTCCACTGACCAATGAATTAATAAAGTCCAGGACACAGTCGAGCATTATTCAGCTTTTAAAAGGGAGGAAAGTTGGATACATGCTAAATATGGATGAGACTGAGAACATTATTCTGAGAAATAAGTCAGCCACAAAAAGACAAGTACAAGTACTGTATAATGTCTCCTTATAGGAGGTACACAGATCAGTCAAGTTCATAGAGGCTCAAGGAGAATGATGATTTCCAGAACCTGGGAAAGCTGTTTAGTAGATGCAGAAGTTCAGTTGTATGAAATGAAATACATTTAGAAATCAGTTGCACAGCAATATAAATGTCCTTAGCGGATGAAACATAATTTAAAATGAAGCCAGGTGTGGTGGCACACACTGCTGTCCAGCATTCTTGGAAGCTGAGGCAGGAAGATCACTAATGAAGCCTAACCTGGGCAACTTAGTGAGATCCTGTCTCAAAGTGAAAAATCAAAGAAGAGCCCAGCATGTAGCTCTGTGCAAAGTCTGTATTCAAACCCCAATATTGCAAAAATCAGTAAAATAAAATGGCTGAGATGGTGTAGTATCAAAAGTTTAAATATCTAAAGTATAAAGAACTTTTTTAACTTCCCAAATAAATAAAACAAGACTTCAGTAACAAAAGAGGGGTGAAAATGGTAAGTTTTATGTTATTTATATTTAGGACAATTTAAAAAAAAGTGCTGTGACTAAGAAAGGCTTAAAAATGGGCCTGGGTTCCACTGCTCACTAACCAGGTGACCTTAGAGAAGTCACATGACTTCCAGTTCCGCTTCTGCAAGTGGGGACAATAATGTCACACAGGGTTACCCCAGGGAGCAGGATGATGCACCTACTCTTTGATAGTCCTCTGCTTAGTATATACATTTTTGTGAGGCATCCTGTTTTCCAACCTCTCTCACCCCCATATCCCAACACACACACACACACACACACACACACACACACACACACACACACTTAGCTTTCCAAAGGCTGCATCTGGTTTAGTTCATTTGGTTTTGTATCCTTCAGTGTTTGGCACACAGTAGGAGCTCATTAAATGTTTGAAGTGAACTAACTGTAAGAACAGAATTTGACAACGCAGATAAGGAAATCTTCTCCACAACACAGACAAACAGCAGAACAGCCTGATCAGGTAACTGTAAAACCAAAAAAGCATCCTCAAAATTCAACTTCTAAATGTTGGAGCAAAGAAGAGCAGCATCAGAGAATCTCTGTCAGACTCTGGTTTCCACCATAGCGGCCTGGAGGCAGCATGGCTGGTTATGGAATCATAATTAGTAATTCATTATTGGATATTGATTAGACATTCCTCACAGGCCTATTTTAGGGCCTTTGTCTGACATTTCACTATGAAAACAACACACTGCAGGACCCAGCTCTTCAGCCGGCAGGCACACCTCTGCCTGCCCTCCCTGGCCTTGACCTCTTCTGCCCCATCCCCTCCCACTTAGCTTGCTCCCCTAGCAGGTTGCTCAAACCTGTGCCCTCCCCTCTTTGGGCTTCTGCTAGAAAATGACTTTGTGTGTGGGTGGGCTTTCCCAAACTGCCCAGCTGTGGCCCCCGAGCCTGTGCTTTGGGGCCTCTAGATGCCTGCACCTCAAGAGGACCCAGAGAATGCAGGGGGAGTAAGTCTGACTTCCCTCTGATATGCCTCCAGAGCTGTTTCCAGGATGTGCCCGTTTCTTTGCTCTCTCCTTTCTCAGAATTTGGCTTCCTAACTAGGTTCACCTGGAAGGCCCTAGGCTCTAGCTCATTTAAAAAAAAAATCATTTTCATGCTAAAACTGAATCCAGAGCTGACCTTAGAAGACACCAATTTCTTCTTTCACAAAGACATTCACATTACTAAAGACTTCAAGTTTATATTTAAAGCCATATGTTGGAATCCAAGATATCCTCATATCCTCTACCTTTTGGGGTCACCCTCTGTTAATAGCTACATTTATCTGACTCAGAACCTCATCCTGTGTAAGATGATAAACCCAACACCTTCCCCTTGCCAAATACCTCTGAGAGTCTCAGGGATTCTCAGAAGCAGGTTTCTGGAGGGTCTTAAAGGTGGGAAGGGTTTCCTTATCATCTGCAGCACTGAGATCTTATTTCCACTGAAGCATATGAATTTCATGGTTACTTGAATTTCTCTCCATCTCATGCTGATGCAAATATGATGCTGTTCCTCCCTTTGGGGTCTGCACTAACTCCATGAATTAGGAGTCAGGGTCAGAGTGGAATTGAATACCTCTCATGAACAGAACATGGCGATGGGTGATGTGACTTGTAAACTAAATTGTAACAGACCTGCTCACGTGCTCTCGCTCTTTCTCTCTGTCTCTGTCTCTCTTTCTGTTTTCCCACTCTGGGGGAAGCCAGCTGCCATGCCAGAAGAGCATCCAGGCACCATTATGGAAAGTTTATATTTAAACATATTTAAACCCAATTACTAGAGAATGAATCCTGTTCCCAGTAGCAAGGAAGTGCTGAGGTATCCACTAATACCCAAGTGAGCGTGCCATCTTGGAAGAGCTCTTCCCCTAATCAGACTTTAGAACTTGGATATTCCATTTAATATCCTGAGCACAACCTGATAAAAGCCCTCAACTAGAACCACCAGGCTAAGCTGCTCCTCAACCTCTGAGTCCCAGAAGCTATGAGATGTATACTTTTTACCTATAAATGTATGTTTTTTACCTATAAATTTTGGGATAATTTGTTATGCAGCATAAATAATGAATACACTTCTACATTCTGTGGATCACTCAAAAGTCTTCCAGTGAGGTTCTTTTCTACTTAACTCAGCCAGGGTCATGATCAGTTTTTGTTTACAGCCAAGAACCACAGCTGGCCTCACTTTTTCAGGTCTCCTCTCCCTATCAATGAGGCTCCCTTTCCAGTCTCAACCCTGCCCTTGAGTTAGGCAACGTAGCTCAGGTTTCTCATGAACTCACCAGCACAGGCAGATCAGGTCCTGGAGGCTTAGTCTTTCCCAACAGAGGGGTGTCCAGGCCTTCTCCTAGTTGTAAAATCCATCTTCCTACTCCTTTCCTGGGAAGCGAAAAGCAGCTCACATTGCTGGGCATTAAATCACACCTCCTTACCCCCAGGTTGTGCCATCTGTCTTCCTCCCTCAGCACGGACTCTGGTTCCTTGGCAGTTTCCCATGGTGTCCTCCTCCATAAGCTAAATCACCTTGTCTCAGTGTCCTGAGAGCTGGCCTCACATGGCTGGGCTGCCATGTTGGCACCATTCTGCCCGATGCACTTTCCTTCCTCAGTTTCCTCAGCGTTGCACAGGCTTCGTCTCTGTGCTGCCCCTCATGCTGGATTTCAGGTGATTCATCCTCTCACTTCCTAATCTGAGTTGCGCTTTCTTCCTGTGGTCTCCGAGGCCGCCGTGGCCAGATCTTTGCTCAGGTACACCCAGTCTCTGTCCGCGGCCTGCGCACTAGGCCACATTTCTTTCTGCTCACTTACTCCAATTAGCTCTGTCACTGCTACCTTGGCTCAGTTTCAGTGTGTGAGCTTCTGCTTGGCTTCTCCCCTGCTTCCCTCCTGCTATTAGTGTTTTCTTCCTTCCTTCTGTAAAACCAGGTGCAGGTTCCAGCCTTCTCCTTCACTCCCCTTTCCCCAGTGGCTAAGTCCCGCCAGCTTGGATCCCTCAGCTTCCCCATTTCCCTTTCCAGGCACTGTCACCTCTCATACGGATCTGCAGGGGAACACCTTGTTATCGTGTGCTCCCCCCACACACACACTCTGCTCCTTGAACTAGTCTCCCCAACATGCCGGCTTCAGAGCAATGTGCCTAGGGAGTGGTTGCCATCCTATTTAATGACTCACTTAAGAACCTTCCATTACATTCAACAGGGAGTTCCTACTGTGTGTGTATTATTTATGAGTCTTTGCGTGCAGCCTATTGAAACTAACTTGTGCCATTTAAACTTCGAAGACGAGTGGATTGCACAGATGCAGGAGGTCTCAAAGGACTCAGGGGGAAGGAATGCAGCCACCCCCTGGGAGTGGGAAGCCTTAGAAGCCTCGGGCCTCCACACTGTTCCTCCTCCCTGATTTGCTTGTAGTGCCCCCTGCTGCTTCCCCCATGAGCCCACCTCTCTCTGGTATCTCTTGCTGGAGATAGCTTCCTCAAAGGAGCTCAGATTTATTTTTATCTCTGTCATTCGGTGGATCTGAAGCCTGTTACTCCCAGCTTCTGATTTGCTGGTCTGGACTCTTCTGTTTGTAAACGATGGAAAGGCAACATCACTAGGTTGGACAAAAGTGTGTTTTCTGGATTCTTGCAAACATCATGGGATGGGCAGAGTGAGTTGAGGTCAGAGAGTAACCGGTACCAGCCATCTCTGCTTTTCTCATCTCAGACCAAGCACCTTTGCTTTAGATAGACCTGTTCCTTCCGCATGTTAAAGGGAGTGACCACTGAAGGCACCAGGTGGGTCTGCTCAACCAAGTTCAACTCTTCTTCCCCAGATTCCTGTTTTTTAAAAAATCCTTAGCGCGGACTCCCATTGATGCTGCTTGGTCATGTCTCCAGCCTCACGGCCAAGTGGGAAGGTTACTACACAAGGGTGGAGAGTAGAACATAGGCTCTGAAGGCAGCTGCCTGGGGTTGAATCTGGGTGCTGCTGTTTATTAGCTGTGAAGTTCTTGACACTTAAACCTCTCTGTGCCTGTTTTCTCATCTGTAAAATAGGGACAATTATAGGATCCATTTCATAGATTATTAGGAAGGTTCGATTTAGTGTTTAAAATAGTGCCAAAACTGGGCATAACAGTTCCCCCCTGTAATCCGAGCACTCTGGAAGAATCTCAAGTCTGAGCCTAGGCTGCACAATTTAACAACTCTCTCTCAAAGTAAAAAATAAAAAAGGACAGGGGATGTAGCTCAATGTGAAGGCCCTGGGTTCAGTCCTCAGTGTCTGCCATAAAGTAAAGCTCTGCATTAGTGGTAATGAGATTCATGATGACCGCAATGATCAGAGGACAAATGAAGTGAAGGGGAAGACTACAATCTTCTCAAACCACAAGCTTGGAAAGAGAAGTTCAGTAAAGACAATTATTGCTTTCCTGGGGCTGCCATAACTGCGTACATGCATACTGCATGCTGTAATGGTGGCCTAGGTCAGATGAACGGTCTCACAATGGTTTAGAAGCTGGTGGTCTAAGACCGGCGTGTGCCTCTCTTGAAGGGGGAATCTGCTCCTGCCCTCTCCTTGCTACTGGTAGCCTCTGGCCTTGCTGGACTGTGGCTCTGTTTTTCTGGGATCTTCACGTCGTCTCTCTCATTACATGTCTGTTGATGTGACTAGATGTCCCCTTTTATAAGACCACCTGTCATACTGAGCATTTCATTGACTTAGCAAGACCATGTGTCAGAATAAATAAGTAAATTAATGAGATTGGGTGTAGCTCAATCCCCACTATCAGAAAATTTAAAAAATAAAAGCCATTCTGGAGGAATGCCAGTCAAGTTCTCCTTAAATGAAGAGGAGAAATTGGGTGTGTTACAGGTATAGGAATGTGAGGGGCGGCATGGGAGAGATAATCCAAGGGTCTGTGTTAGACCCCAACGCGGCTCTATGCCCTAGTCTTTCTGGATTTCAGGTCTCTCTGGATTATTCTAATGTTAATTCTGCATGTAGCAAGAAGCCACTGAGGACCTATAGGCAGAAGTGGATTCAACTGGCCTTTATATCAGGGTGGCAGCTCCGTGGCAAGATGGAGGGTACTGTGCAGCAGGGAGAGAGCCCAGGACAGTAAACATCTGCTGTTTTCCAGCTCACAGGGAAGCAAAAGAATTAGTCAGGGCTGGAGATTTAGCTCAGTGGTTCCAGCACCTGCCTTGCAAGCACAAGGTCCAGAGTTTGATCCCTGGTAACCACATGCTACAATGCCCAAGGCTGGGCATGGTGGCTCACATCCACCAGCAATCAATACCACACACCACAATGCCAGGCATGGTGGCTCATACCTATAATCCCAGCACTCAGGAGGCAGAGGCAGGAGGACTGCTGTGAGTTTGAGGCTTTTGTGGGCTAGAGTCAGCTCAGGGCCAGCCTGAACTATCAGCAAGCATCTCAAAAAAAAAAAAAAAAAGATCAGTCATCCTTGCATGTAAGAGAGCACTGGGAGACTAGGGAACCATTTGCTATCTTGTTCTTTTAATTTAACTTTTCTCAAAACATAAGCTGTGTACCAGGAGATAATACAGATCATAAATGTGGCTTTATAAATTCATCAGATGAACATATTTTGTGGGTCTTTCTTAGCATGGCAAGCCTAATTCTTCCCTGTCAAACCTACCTCTGAATCTACCTCTGAACTGACCTTCTCCTGGGAATCTCCCACTTGGGCCGTTCCCTACACAAACACTGATGTGGAGAGTGGTGTGGGCACAGTGCAGTGGAGGACTCAAGTCATCCTGCCCTGCCCAACTAGAGTCCCTTTACTCACAGTGTAAGGGTCCCTGGTGGTCTAGTGGCTAGGATTCGGTGCTTTCACAGTGTAGCCTCAGGCAAGTCTCTTTACCTCTGAGACTTTAGTGTCTCCATCTACAGGGGCTGGGGATTTAGCTCAATGGTTCTGGTGCCTCCCTTGCAAGCACAAGGTCCCAAATTCAATCTCCAGTACCAAAAACAAAACAAGATAAAAGTCCACCTATAAAATGGGACTAAAGGGGTGGGAGATTTAGCTCAGTGGTTCTGGTGCCTGCCTCGCAAGTGCAAGGTCCTGAGTTCAATCCCTGGTCACCACATACAATGCTGGGCGTGGTGATTCACGCCCACCAACCATCAATACCGCATACCACAGTGCCAGGCGTGGTGGCTCACGCCTGTAATCCCAACACTCAGGAGGCAGGGGCAGGAGGATTGCTGAGTTCGCGGCGGCTTGCCTGGGCTACATAGTGAGCTCAGGGCCAGCCTGAACTACAAAGTGAGACCCTGTCTCAAGAAAAAAAAAAGGGGGGGGACTAAAAAGCTTCATAAGCTTAATAATAGTTTTAATGATAAATGTATTATATAATGTTTATGCTCATATTATAGACTATATCACTTATAAGGTTGGCAATTAGTGAGTAATAGAGAATAAATATGGGCCATAATTACTTTGATAGTGTCCAGCCCCCCCATTCCATATACATTCATGGAGAAGTCTCTATGCTATCAGGAGGCCAGGTGCTGCTGGGACAGGGAGGTAAGGAAGATGCCCCTCACCCTCTGCCTAACAAGTTCTCCAGATTTAGTGGGAGCAGTGGGGAGTTAGAGCAGAGAAGCCAGGTACACAGATGACCTTTAAAGATTTTGAGTGGTGTGGTGTTTTATGGGGCTCTAGAGGAGTGTAGGCTATTTATTGTCTCTTTCCTGGCTTTGCTCTGAAGGGTTCTAGCCCAAAACCCTAGGGGAATTCAGGCCCAGACTCAGCAGTGATTGGTGGTTAACTCTTTACTGCCCAAGGTCTCTGCTGGGGACTGTACAGAAACCAACTCCATGAGGCACTTTGCATTTTCAAGTATTGTACCCCCCACCTCCCACACTTCAGCCACTTGGCCCCAGACTGCCTCTCCCCTCTGTGCAACCCAAGTCTTTGGAGGCTCAGAGGTTTATAACACTCCCAGGAGAGGCCCTTTTGCCACTGGCAGCTCATGACTCAGGCCTCCTGAAATGTGAACTCCCAGCTCTTCTGTGCCTCTAGTCCTGTGGTCGCAACCTCCAGTGGCTCCCCAGGTACATGTAGGGGTGGAGGAGGGCTAGAGGCAGGAAAAACCTTAACAAAAGGAACTCCCGTTCTGTGGGATATTGGAACCTTGCTTCTCTGGGATTTATTTCCCAAAGAATGCTGTGGTCAGAGCAGCAAGTCAGAGGCCCTGGACACCATCCACCTCTTCTCAGTCCTTATTCTCTTACTCTTTAGTTTCTTTGTTAATAAATGGGAGTAACATTGACCTAACTCATGTCAAAAAGATAGTAATTGTGCTTTTAAAATTGCAATGTGCCACGAGGAATGTACAAGTTATCTTAGCTCTCTTCCCTGGACCCTATTATGGCAAAATCTTATGCAGATACTTTATGATTTTCATTGGGGTTCTGATAAACTCATCTTAAATTCAGACTATTCTAAGTACCAAATACACCCCAGCTACCACCTCCCCAACATCAGAGCTTAGCAACACAGAGCACCATAGTGCCAGTAGTTTCCCCTCACGGTCCTGTGGGCTCTCCCACTGACTGGCCTGGCAGCAGAGAGCGGCACTCCACCCTGCAGCCCAGGAAAAGATCAAAATTCAAACCCTGAAGTATGGTTTCTACTGATGCCTATTGAAAAATCCTGTCAGATCAGTGTCAGTCAGGATGACCTGCACTATTCTTTTAAAAATTATAGGACCTAGGGAGATAGCTTAGCAGCACTCCGCCTGCCTGGCCAGTGCAAGGTCCTGAGTTTGATACCTAGTACCACAAAAATAATAAAGTTATAGCAGCTGTGCATAGTTCAGCAGCAGAGAGCCCTTTGCCTACGAAGTGCAAGGCCCCAGACTCCCTCCCCAGCACTACAGTAAATGAATACATTAATTAATAACTAAGTAATACAGCTGCATGCACATGGTACAAGCAGCAGAGAAAGGCCTATAGTGAACTCAGGTGCCCCTCTTTCTCCCTACTCCTATGCCCCAGAACCATCACTGGTTTTTTGTTGTTGTTTTTGGCAAGGTTTCACTGTGTAGTCAGACTGGCCTTGAACTCACTATGTCACCCGGGCTGACCTTAAATTCACAGCAGTTGTCCTACTTCAGCCTCTCCAAAGCTGGGATTACAAGCATGCATCACTGTGCCCAGCCGTGACCCAACCCTTTTGCTCATTTCATGCCCGTCTTTTCAGATGACGTCTGCACGCAGACAGAGAAGTAAATATACATGTAATGGGGATCTTTTCTCCTGCATCAGAACATTCCATGCACCTGGATCTGTTCATCCAGAATTTCCAAGAGCTTTTCATTCCAGAACAGATAAATTCTTTGCAAAGGCTGTGTGATACCCCAGGACAGGAATATACCATGGTGCGCCTGCTGATCCCTGGAGAGTTGGACGTTGGGATTCCCATCCTTTGGAAGCTCCTCAGGTTGCCGCTTGGAGGGACCACAGTTGTTCCTGTCATTGTTCGTTTCCTCATTTCATCCTTTTAGGCATCACAGGTTTACAAAGTCCAGCCCATGGGAGCCGGATGTGACAGGTATTTCTGGTCTCAGGATGGGAGGAGCAGGGAGACTTGTTGGCACCCATGGGTGAAGTCTTCCTAGGACATGGGAAACGGAAATGGAAGCATCATGCAGGGTCCTTGCCTTGGTTGACCTCCACCTCCCTGTCCCTAGGCCTGTGCAGTAATGAGCAATAGGCCCTCTGAAAAAAGTGCCTGGGGAACTTCTCCAGTCTCAGTGCCAACCACGTTCCAGGCCAATCTAGTTATCCTGGGAGCTCTGGGGACCAGAACCCCCAACAGTCTGAAGCAGCTCGGTGATTGTATTGTGCAGCCACAAGGAACTGTAACTCAAAACCTACAATAGTAATAGGCTCCCCTGCCCCAGGCTCTTATCCTTTTTTTAACCCAAGGGAGAGGGGGAAGGGGGGGGGGAGAGAGAGAGAGAGAGGGAGGGAGGGAGGGAGGGAGGGAGGGAGAGAGGGAGGGAGGGAGGGAGAGAGAATTATTCCATAGTGTAGCTGTTGCATAGCATCCATTCCAGAATGCATTTAACAATCATATATACAAAATGTGTACATGGAGTTGTTTTTATTCCTCGCTGTTTGTATTTGGTCACCTTTTTGACTTTTATTTGAAATTTTTTATGTAAATTGTTAAGAAGCTTTTACCAAGCTATTTGGCAATATGTATCAAAAGCCATAAAACTGCTCAGAATCATTGGCTTAGTTATTCTGCATTTGGAAGCTATCCTAAAGAAATAACATAAATATAGGGGAAAAGCTATATGAACATCTTTTATTAAGATGTTCATTGCAGCATTATTTATGTTAATGGGAAAGTGGAAGAAGTTAAATGTTCAATGATACAGGAATGGTAAGGAAATTGTGATGCGTCTCTTTGGCAGAATATTAAGTAATCATTAAAATTATAACTATGAAGACAAACTAATAACCTGGAAATGCTTGGACTATAAAGTTAAATAAAAACACAAGATATAAGCTTGTATGAATGTACCCAAATCACAGCTACACATAGTGAACTAAATGTGAAAGGGAAAGCTAGAAAGGAAAAAAAAATGCTAGTACAGATCATGTTGGGAGAAGGTGCCTGTTCTCTTTTTCCTATTTTTCAAGATTGTGCATGATTATATTACTACTTGGGATGAAAAGAAATATTTTAGAAACTGTTCTGCCTTGTGTATTTTTTCATGTCTGAGATCAGGGACAGCCTGGAGTTAGGATCCTTGCATGCAGCACTAAGGTCATTGTGCCCACCTAGGGCTGCCAGAGGGATGGGTTGTAGCTCAGGGGTAGAGCTGTGCCCACAATGTGTGAGGCCTTAGGTTCCATCCCCAACAACACATAAACAAGCAAGTAAAACTTAAAAGCCTTAGTAATACTGAACCAAGCTTCACGTTGGGCTTTTCCCCCCCTGCCCAGGGTGACAAGTTGCTCCTCCCCTCTGGACCTTGCTCTGCCTACACAGCGGATTGACCTCGAGGAGGCTCAAGATCCTCCGGGTCTGAGATGTGATGACTTGTGATACTGAGGATGATGAAGATGATATTAATGGACCCCAAGTGCATTCAGCTTTATTGAATAGGAGGTGTAGCGGCAGGAATCCGGCTCCCCTAGAGCGTGTGCAGGCAAGCTGTCTTCTGCTCCTCATTTCAACACCTGGAATCACTGCCTCACCCTGCAAATCTTAAAAAAGCATAACTGAATAAATGTAAGGCAAATCACACACCTCTGCTGAACATTCTGTCGTTTCTCTCCACATCACTTGTGTGCAGTCCTGCCGACTTGTAAACAGAAACGCCTCTGAAATATGCCGGCGGCTGCTTGGAGCCAGGCAGGAAGCCCTGTTCCACCCCCAGCCTGGACTTTTCTTCTTGATAAAGTGATTTTCCTCAACAGGCAGAGGATAGGGAGTCATAAATCAGTGACAACACAGCTCCTTGGGGTCTGCGCATCTCAGCGTGTTTCTTCTATGATGGAGACATACCAGCTCGGGGCCGGAGACTAACGGGAAAGGGCTGGGGTGGTTACAAGCAGGACCATTCTGATGGGAAGGAAAATTGAAACCCCAGGATTTTAAGAGAGCAATAAAGGTGATGATGGGAAACGTGAGGCCCACAGACGCAGTGATGCCTGCTATCTGGGGGGAGCAGAGAGCAGCGGGGGTCAGTGTCTTTTCCATAGGACTGAAGGTGAACTATTGGCATGCAGGGACTTGACCTGTAAACCCATTAAAACACATCTCTATTGCCCTAAGTGTCCGTGGGGGACATAATTTGTCATCGTACACTGCATTTATGTGAGTGACTCCTCGTTAAATGCGGTTAATCTTGTCGTGCCTCTGTGAGGACAGGGCCTGCTAGTCCCAGCCCCTGGGCTGACCCAGAGCAGGCACATGAGTCCTTCATAGTTGCTGAGCAAGCGACAGAGTGATGGGAATCCCTTGATTTGGGGGGGCAGTGCTGGCATTTAACTGAAGGCCTTTCATGTATTAGCCACGCACTCTATATGAGCCACATCTGCATCCTGGTTTTGTTTATTTTGAGACAAAGTCTCACTAAGCTGCCCAGGCTGGGCTTGAATTGTGATCCTCCTGCCTGCCTCAGCCTCCTGAGTAGCTGAGATTGCAGGTTTGTGCCACTATACTGCTGATCTTGAATAGATTGCATTATGAAAGACTCCATCAATTTAATCAGAAAATGACTCCTGCTAAACTAGACAAACACAGGCGCTCGATGGGATCTCTACCAACACTGTAGCACTGGAGACTGACAGGGACCAGGCTGGAGGCCCGGGGAGTTCCATGAAGTGGCTCTTCTCACTGGAGGCTCTTCCTTTGCTGGGTTCACACTGCAGATCATCACCACAGCTATACAGAGTAAAGCTGTCTTCATCATTTCAGGTCATGGGCCCTCGGTCTCAGCAGCCCCTTCTTTCTGTCAGTTTCTCAGCTCCCCAGGACAGGACTCCAGCTGCCCTCGGCTGGTTGGTGGGTGTCTCCGCATCAGTCAGCTCTGATGAAGGAGCAGGAAGTCTTGATACCAATAGGAGGATGGCCCTGGAGACCGTGCATGTGGCCTGGATGTGTTCCCAAGGTAAAAGCACGGGACTCACAAAGCAGTACTTGTCCCCTGTATTCCCAATAGCCGCTTTCACAGTCAGGCAAACACACGCGGCTTCAGGAGTGGAAATACAAGCTGAGAAGACAAGAAATCTGGCCCAGGTCATACAGCCAGCTACAGGCTGAGCGTGGAAGCAGGAGGCAGGCGCTGGGTGGGCCTCCCCGCCTCGCTGTCTCCCACGGCACCTCCCAACTCCTGCCATCTCTTTGTACTGCGGTAATCGCTGCAGACAGTCTGGCCTGTGGGGTCGAGTGATCACTGACCCCAGGAAACACCCTGCAAATTGCTCTCTTGGAAAAACCCCAAAGTCAGCACACTTTTTGACTATTTGTTTCTCTCTCACACAGCTAGGTAAAGGTCATGGCAGGCCGGCTCCTGGGGGCAATGGACTGCAGGCTGCCTTTCTGCAAAATTAATCGGTGAGTCAAAGGGCAGAGCTGCCTCCTCCGCAGTGACTGCTCAGTCCTCCGGAATGGGAAACCACACTGGCTACTTGCATATCTCTCTAGACAGCCCTCTGCAACTAAGGCTTGACAGTGTGGTGGGGGTCTAGCGGAAGACTAGCCTTTGCTCTGGCCGTGACAGTGCTCCTCCCATCACTTCACAGCCCTCCTCTCCCTCCACCAGGTAAACTACTGGTCACAGTTTCCTCCGGCTCTTTTTAATGTTTGACTTTCCACAACCTTTGAGGCACAAGCAATATGAAAGCCCTATCTTTAATATTGTCACCAGGCTAAAAAAAAAAATCCACCATAGTGTCTACATCATAGAGCAGCTTGCTCATGACATTTGTTTTCTAATAATACTTCATATTCTCAATATCCCTCTGGTCCATAGGTCAGAGCAGGAAAGTAACAAGGAGAGGGAGGTGGGGAGGCAGGAAGACGGTAGAAATCTTGTCCAACCATAACCCAAGGGAGCATTTTATAATTACCTAGGAATAAGATCTTCACTGATCTAGGGAGTTCTGTGGTTCTCAAATAATCATTCCTCAAAGATTCAAAAGGATGTTTGTACCAGTTTGGAAAATACCTTCATCTAGATTCATTAGATTTGAAAAATGTATTAAGTGAAAATTCTGAAACACATTGTAAACTCTTACAGGGAGAAGGTTTTCAAACAACAGAATATAACTCAAGAAGGTGAAAGTGCTGAAAAGATTTCTTACTAATTCACTTACCAAGAAGGACAGAAGTAAAGTTCTTAGGATTTATCAGTTTATGGACTTAACGATAGTATCAAACACCCATGTTCTGTCCATCTTCTTTGCCATTTTCAGCATATTACATGTGACTACTTATTATCACAAAGCAGCTGCATTATCCCCAGCTATCCCATCCTCACACATCAACATCCAGGGGCAGAAAAAGAATGATATTTTCCTTGTCTTTTATTTAATACCAATAAACCTCTCTTGGAGAAATAGGTTCAGTAAATGTCTTGAAATATCATACCAAATAAAATTTAGTTGCATGTCCTTTTCCAAGCCAATCACCAATGGAATAAATAATACTTTTCTGAGTGACAAAGACTATGTTGGACTAGGGCTAGGTTGACTTATTTCTGAAATACATGACTGTCTGAATATTATACATGTTCTGTCAGCAAAGAAGTAGGGGTGCTCAGTTCTTGATTTTAATCTAATTTATTCTGCTTAAACCCCAGGACATTTGATTCACTGACACCTACTGAGATAGATGCCATTAAGAAAACTGGTTTCAGAAGCACCATAAAACTGTTGAAGAGAGACATATTCAGGAAATAGTTCCTTGAAAAAGCCACAAAACTAGTCTATAGCTTCATGACGAAGTGATTGGTTTGCATTAACTTGGTCTAATCTTAATTATGTGAAATGCCACAGCAGCCCTTCAGAAAATACAAGATTCCATCAGTCACAGTTGATTGTTCAGGTCCATTTGCCTTTTTAATTAGCACTGGGCCAGAAAGAAGATGACTACATAGTATTAGAAATAAAAGCTTATCCATATTTACCTCTGCATCTGTCATCCACCCATCCATCCATCTACCACTTGTATACCTGTCCATTTTCCACGGAAGCTGAGATGTGCTGTGTGTCATTTCCTTTAGGGGACCGTGGAAACCCTCTCCTGGAATGACATATTGCTTGCTCCCTGTCACACTGCTAGCTCTTTTCTGCCACTTATGTTTTCCCTCCAGATTGACACTTGGGATCTCTCCATTGGAGGTAGCAGAAACCAATCATGGCTAATTTATATGGAAAGGGAATTTATGGAAGGTCACAGGTATCCTGTATCAAAGTGGTTTCCAGGGGCCTGGGTCCAGGAACTAGTCATAATCACTGGGAAGAATGAACCCTGACAGGCTGCTTCTGCTCTCAGATTCAAGAGTCTGGAGAAGATGTCCCATTGGCCATGACTGGGGACCCAGTCAGCCAGCCCTACAGTGACAGGACAGGATTTGCTTCCCAGGAGGAAACAGAGTCCTGCCACAGATGAGGGCTATATGCCAGGCAGGCAGTGCCACCACCATCTGAAGAACAGCTGAGTGTTGTAACTGAGAGCCACATGCACTCAGTGCTTAGAACCTACAAACTGCAGTCATGAAATTTCCTGTGTTCTGTGTTTCTTCAGGCCCTCGAAGGGGCAGATTGTTCCCTGTGCCAAATATAAACTCCGATCACTGTGAGATGAAAACACAGTTTTCAATTCAGTAAGAGGATATTCATTCTATCAGCATTTTCCCTTTGGTTGAAGATGAGGCTCCTCCTGCATTCTCCCAGCTGGGGTCAGCTAGAGGCAAGCTGTCCGGTGAGCACTCGGCTCTCTCTCCTCTGCTCTCTCTTTGCCTCCTTCCATGGTCACAAAAAGGGAGACAGGGGTGGAAGAAGGAGAAGAAAGTTTGTGTTTAACTGCTGCAGTTAAGAGGGGCCTTGTGTTCTCACCACACAGTACATACTTGAAGTTGGCTCTTGTGAGAGTGACTCTATGTACTTTTTAATGTAGCTCAGGCAAGCCTCGAACTCAGCAATCCTCCTGCCTCTGCCTCCCAAGTGCTGGGATTACAGGTTTGAGCCACCAAGCCCGGCATTTGTGGTATGTGGTACTGATTGCTGGTGGGTGTGAGTTACCACACCCAGTATTGTTGTAGGTGGTTACCGGGGATTGAACCAGGGACTTTGCGCTTGCTAGGCAGGTGCTGGAACCACTGAGCTAAATCTCTGGCCCCAAAGTATTTAGGTTTAATTTATAACAAGTGTCCAAGTTTATGGGGCACAGTGTGATATTTTGGTATATGTATGCAATGTCTATCAGATATTCAATGTATTCGTTATCGTGAACACTTACATTTCTTGTTGGGAACTCCCCAAGTCCTTTCTCTTAGTTATTTGAAATAAGCAACAAATTACTGTTAACTTTAGTCACTCTGCTGTGCTGTGAAGCATTAGAACTTAATTCTTTCTATCATCCATAATTTGCTAACCAATAATCAACCTCTCTCATCCCCCCAATACTTTTTTCAGGCTACTCTGCTCTCTACATCTATGAGAATAACCTTTTCAAGGTCTGCATCTGAGTGAGATTATTCAGTTATTTGTTTTTCTGTCCTATCTTTCACTTAACATGACATCCTCCAGGCTCATCTACGGACTGAACGGTACTCCATTACACATGTGGACCAGCTTCTTTAACCGTTCATTGGCTGATGACCACTGACTTTGATTCCATATCCCAGCTACTGTGATCAGGGCTGCAAGGAACACAGGATCACAAATCTCTTTTGGATACACATCCAGTGGGCGGTGGCAGGGTGGGGGTTGCTGGAGCCTACGGTAGTTCTATTTTCAGTTCTTGAGGCACCTCCATGCCATTTTCTATAGAGGATCAACCAACTTACATTCCCATCAGCAGAGCAGGACAGTTATTCTTCCTCAGCCTCCCAGCACTTCCTATTATTTTTGTCTTTTTGATCAAAGTCATTCTAGCTTGGCTGGAGTGATACAGCATCATGGTTTTGATTTGCACTTCCTTCATGATTAGTGATGCCCACCATTTTTCCATGTATCAGTTGGCATTTGAATGTCTTCTTTTGGAAAATATCTACTCAGATCATTTGTCTGTTGTTTAATCAAATTATTTGCTTGTTTGCTGTTGAGTTGAGTTCCTTATATATTCTAGGTCTTGGTCCCTTGGTGGTTGAAGTTTGCAAATATTTTCTCCTATTCCAATTGACTCTTCGTTCTGCTGCATGTTTTCTTCCTGTGCAGACGCTCTTCAATTTGATGTAATTCCATTTGTCTGCTTTGCTTTTGTTGCCTGTGTGTTTGAGGTCATTAAAAAAACAAAAAAAAACCTTTGTCCACTCCAAGTCCTGACATGTTTCCTTAGGTTTCTTCACGGTCAGAGTCTCCTGTGCTGTGTTTCTCAGACAGTGACACTGCTGCTCCCAAGAAGCCCACTGCCCTCCTTTCTTGCCCTGTGGTTTTCAAGGGCAGAAGACAGACTGGGTCCAGTGTTTCTTGCCTCCAGCTGCAGACATCATGGATTTATCGGTCCTAATTCACTTATTTACTAAGTGGTCCTAGTGAATTTCCCCTTGAGGCTCATACTGAGGGACAGGCCACAGCTCTTCACCCTGACTAGAGGCCATGTGTGTGTGTGTGTGTGTGTGTCTTAACATAACCCTTTCTGAAGATAGCATCCTATAACACCCCAATTACCATTCTGCAGTTCTTTTTATATCCCATAAGATGTGAAGGGTTCAAGAATTATACAAATTTTTTAGAAGGTCTCTGTCAATAGATGACAATGGCATTTTATTTTCAGGTATTTCTCCCTCCCTGCTTTGCTGTATTAGGGATTGAACTTAGAGTGCACCTAGCTACATGTACAGCCCTTTTATTTTTTTTACCTTGGAACAAGATCTCATTAAGTTGCCCAGTGGTGTCATGAACTTTCAATCATCCTGCCTCAGCTTCCCCAGTAACTGAGCAAGTGCCTGGCCATTTGCATGTCTTTAATTACAAATGAGTACATATTTTTCACATGCCTTGCATGTGTGGCTAGTAACAGAAATAACTAACACTGTTCTTAGGGTACACAGGTGCTCATGCTAGCATGTTTAATTCTCCTGGGGATTCTATGCTTCAGGTATCATGATTCTCATTGGGTGGAAGGGGCCTAGAACTAGGTATTAACTTGTCCAAGTCACGCCCCTAATGTTCCTGCCTGACTTTCCCCTCATTCCTGCCTTGTTCCTTCACCTTTGCTCAGCTTCCTCACCCTTTATTTTCTGTTTTCTCTCCCTCTAGTATTCACTTTTCCAGAGAGCTTTTCAACCTTACTCATTGTAGCCAGGCTTTTCCATTCAGTTCAACACGTACACACTGGTAACAACCATGTTGGGCCCAGGGAGGAGTACAACTGGGTGTCCTTGGGAGGTGATCATGGCATAGGGACATTATTCATTGCATGTGTGCAGCACGGCAGGGTTTCCTTGGCAGGCTCACAGTTCTCCTGCTGCAGTTCTTGACAGGTTAAATAACTTGCCCAAGATCACACAGGTCAGAGAGGTTAAATGACTTGCCCAAGATCACACAGCTGAGCCATGGTAGAAGAGAGAAGAGAACACGGGGTGTCCACCACTCCGACCGAGCTCTGTAGACCTTTCCTTTAGTTGTTTTCACTATCACTCCATGCCCAGGTTCCCCTTGCCATGTGAAGCATCTCTTACTCTCATTTGGAAGCTTTTCCTGAGGCCTAAATTCCAGTCAGGCTGCTTTCTGGTTAATTGAGGTGTTACTGTAGCAACAGTGACAACAACAATCTGCATCACAAGGACAGATTTCACACCCACAGTCTCAGGTGTGCAAACATGTAACTTCATTCTCTTGTAACTCTAGTTAATTTCCTACTCCAGGCTTCTATTCTGCTAGATGCAAGAAGTATATTCTGCTCACTTTCAAGTATACTCAGTAGGACTCTGTATGTCTGAACCATTTTTTATTCAAAAATGTATTAATTAGAGACAATTTCCTCTTTCCTGAGTTCCTGGTAGGATGCCATGAAAACTCACCCAACTACAGTGGGGATCTAGGGTGAGTGATGGGGGGTCTCTCTGCAGCTTCTGGGTCTTGTGGTTGGGCTTTGCTGGGGGAATGTGTGGTCTTGATGCTGAGAGCCCTGAACTGTAGCCACATCCTAATCATCTTCTCTGTGGGGATGGTTCCCACCACAGTCCCCTCCTGCATGGTCCCCTCACCCCTTTTAGAGCTCTAGCTGTGTCCCTTGGGGAACTCACCCTATTCATGAGCACTAGATGTACCCCCTCCTACCACTACCAGCTTCTAGAAAATCCAGGAGGCTTTCTTTCCTTGCTTAAAGGTCCAGAGGAGATGGAAAGAAGAAAAAGTGAAGTAAAGAATCCAGTGGTTAAGTTCTGAAATATCACTCTATTTATCACTTCAATTTGCCCCCGGAAAGCAAAGCTGTTCTCCATTTCCAAGGTCAAATCTGTCAGTGTCCCTCTTTTGTTAACTTTTAACCAGGTCTCTACTTCCTCAGATGGAGCAAAGAAATGCAGAGAACTTTCCCTTTGGCTGAGAGCTTTCACATTTGACATTTTTTGTTTTCATCCCCATAGCCTGTGTATGCCCATCCACTGTCAGCCATCTCCAACCTCCCCAGATGTGGGTCACCTGTCCTGGGACATGGGGCTCTTCTCCCATGGACAATCTTAGCCTCCACCCAGACTCGCTCTTCACTCTTTCTGTCTTGAATCATATGAACCAAATCAATTGGTACATACTTTTCATTTGTTTTCACCAAAAAGTATGAGTAGTTTTCTAACTATAGGAGAGGCATAAAGTATAGTTTTAATAGCATTCTTGTAGCCCTTTTCTTTCTCAATGACTAGAACTACCCTCAGTATGCCAGAAATGACTGTACCCTGGTCTATAAATTGCTTCCTTTTGAATACATTTCTTTTGTGTGAAGTCTTTAATGTCTCCCCTCCTTCTGAGTCAGTCATCCTATTATGCAAAAGAAGTGGGGGAATAATGGTGTTGAGTTATCTGTGGTATTCCAGGCTCTTGTTGGGCATGTTTATCTACATTATCTCATTGTACATGTACCACTTGTACAGGTTTTAGCTGGATCCAGAGCCAAGTTTACCCAAAGGTTCAGATAAACTTATCTGGTGGGGTGTAGGGGAAATGAATGGGAAAGAATACAGGGAAATACTACAGGGACAGAATACAGCTTCCTGTGTGCAGGAGGGTTAATTTTCTAAGTCTGAAGAGTGAATCCATCCAAAAAGAGAAAATTTTCACTAGTTTTCATTCAACAAAAAAAATTATTGAATATTTACAGTGTTCCTAACATTATGCACTGTGGTTTGAATCTAAAATGCACACCTCCAAGTTTCATGTGTTTGGAGGTTGAGCTTTGAGAAGATGTAGATGATGGGGGGCACATTTTACATATTTGCCAAATGTGCTGCCAGGAGGTGGAGCCTGTTTGGAGGAGGTGGTCACTGGGGATGCCCTGGCTCCTTCTTTTCTCTCTCTGCCTCCCAGCCACTGTGGCTGAGCAGCCTTCCTCTGCCAGGCCCTCCTGCCATGCCCTTTCTGACCTGGAGTTAGCCAAACAAGGACTGAATCCATTGATACCACGAGCCAAAACCAAACTCTTCTCCATCAAATTGTGAATGTTGGGTATTTCACTGCAGTCAAGGAAAACAACTAATACACTCTACAAGGCATAGGAGATACAGCTGGGGGAAATTCTAGGAAAGTCAGCCAGTTTGAGAGGAGAGGGAGAATTCCAAGTGCATCAGAGGGTGAATATATTGCTGACTTCTCACCCTGCCAGTCCCACCACAAGAACAGCAGCTCAGAGTGAAGAAATACCGAGACTTGCTTCAGTTCCTTTGTTAGGAGACGTAAAAGGAGAGTGAGAAGAAAATAAAGACCAATGGATCTACATCCTGTAGAACAATACCTTCTCTGCGAATATCAGGACACTTGGGGCGGAGGTAGTGCTAGACATCAGGAGGGCCTGCAAATGAAGTGCCAGAAGAGTTTGGGGACATTAACACAAACAACCAAAATAAGAAGGAGGGACAAAGCAAGGGCAGTTGTCAGGCTCGATGGATGAATGTGGTGAGACTTTCTAGGACTTCTGGGGAGAAATTCAAGGGAAAATTGCAATTCCCACGAACCAGGAGGGAACGAACCCAAGATTTGTGTGTGTGATTTTTGCCAAGTCTCTATACTATGTAGCCCAGGCAAGCCTCAAACTCTGCAATCCTCCTGTCTCTGCCTCCCGAGTGCTGGGATTACAGGCACGAGTCACCATGCTCAGCATTGTATGTTACCAGGGAATTGAACCCAGGACCTTGCGCTTGCGAGACAGGCACCAGAATCACTGAGCTAAATCTCCGGCCCCGCCAAGTCTCTATTTTTACCGCTAAGCTAATGAAGAAGAGTGAGAGTAAAGTCATTTCACAGTAGACTCTATGGAGGCAAGATCCTCTTTCAAGCTCATTGATTCAATAATGGTCTTTCTCCAAAGATGTTCCCAGAACCAGTTCACCACATAGTGTGGTGAAGAAAACCCTTGGATTCCCATCTGGTCTCTCCTATGAACTCTGCAGGACTGTGAAGAAATGAATTTATGTTTCTGAGGTCCACTTTTCATCTTCAAAAGAAAGAGATGGACTCAAGGAGCTCCAAAATTCTATGTGTTGTGAACCAATGCAGCCCTTTACTACTCAATCCCAGTGTCCTTGATAACCAAATCTGCTCTTGACCTATCCAGACAAATGTCCTTCATGTCCTGAGCTCCTTCACTCCAGCCAAACCAGTTTTCTCACTGTTCCTGAATGTAGCTCGCTCATCTTCATTCCTGATTCTTCTACAGTCCTTCCCCAGGGACACTAAGAAAATCTAGATGTGGCAGATTCTGGTAGGACCAAGGTCTCTCCATTGCTCAAAGGGCCATGACCACTGGCTTCCCTGATGTCAGCCTTCAAGGTGGGCATATGTCAGCCTCCCTGAGCATCCATTTATATCCCTGACAGTAATTTGTACAGTCCCTTGTGAATTCATTTACATTTCCTTCATGTACTGCATCTTAGAGTAATGTGGTCTCATAGTTTATTGCCCACTTATTGTAATTGTTCCTTGATCATCTTCCCCTCCAGCAAGTCTTTGGATAGAATGAGTCCTTATTCACTTTCTCCAGTTATTGATGAGTTTACTGATTTCCTTTGTGTCCTATTCCAGTCTGGAGCACTCTAACCTCT
Source organism: Thryonomys swinderianus (assembly GCA_004025085.1). Taxonomy (NCBI): domain Eukaryota; kingdom Metazoa; phylum Chordata; class Mammalia; order Rodentia; family Thryonomyidae; genus Thryonomys; species Thryonomys swinderianus. The sequence goes on from PVIC010006631.1 coordinate 22,120, forward strand.
ATGGCCTGTTTTGCTAGGTCACCCTGGGTTGTCTTTCCTCTTTCTTCAGTGTCATCTCAAGTCAATGAGGGATGAATGCATCATATGCAAAGAAATACCAGGACATGTGTGGGCTCAGATATTACAGCCACCTCTGCCCCTTGCTATTACCTGAGTAATAGCAAGCTCGCAGCTTGGGAGAAAAAATACTTCAGAACACCAATTTTTGGTTTTTGATAGACATGTTAGTCACAGGGTTTGCATTTGTTTATTTTTAAATATATTTGCACATGCCATGTTAAATTTATCTGTCCCCTTTCTGCCAAATTACACAGAGTTGATAACAATAGTAATTAACATTTAGTGAGCTCCTAAAGTGCACCAGGCACTGTGCAAAATGTCATATTGCAGCATCTTTCTTAATCCTCTGTTCATCATGGTATAAACTACCTAATTTTGGAGAGGAGAATATGGTAAAAGGAGAGATTAAGTAACTATCACCACACAGCTGGTGAATGGCAGAGACTATCCACAATCCCAGGTTGTCGGAGATGCTCAGCCTTGATCTCTAAGCCTTCAGCATGGCTGTGGACCAGATTCACCTTGAGCTTTGGAAATCCCCCAAGGCCCTGGGTCCCACCTGTGAAGCCACAGCACACTGGGCCTGGGCCACTGTAACCCCATCTCCGTTCTAACCACGCAAGGTCTAGTCACTGCCTGTCAATTTATTTCTGTTCTGGCAGAAAGAATACAGCTCTACATGGGGGTCCCCCACCATATAGAGCTTTGTCATGGGACTGTCCCTCCTGGACACTTACAAAGATGTAAGTCAGACCAATCTTGGCAGATTCTTTCTTTCTTTTAACTCTCATCATGATAAAATATACCTAAAATTTACTGTGCTAGCCATTTTTAAAAACTTTACTTTTTAAGATTAAACAACTAGGTCATTCTGCACACATTGGTTTCTTTCTTTCTTATTTATTTATTTATTTATTTATTTATTTATTTATTTATTTATTTATTTTGAGACAGGGTCTCACTTTGTAGTTCAGGCTGGCCCTGAGCTCACTATGTAGTCCAGGCAAAACTTGAACTCAGCAATCCTCCTGCCTCTGCCTCCCGAGTGCTGGGATGACAGGTGTGAGCCACCACGCCCAGCACTGTGGTATGTGGTATTGATTGCCAGTGGGTGTGAGTCACCACACCCAGCATTGTATGTGGTTACCGGATCTAACTCAGGGCCTGGCGCTTGTGAGGCAGGCGCTGGAACCACTGAGCTAAATCTCAGGCCCCCATTGGTTTCTTTCTTAACTGTGGCCAAATATCCTAACATAAAATTTGTCATCTCAATGATCTTTCTGGGGAAGGCTCAGTACATTCACACTGTGCCACCATTAGCACCCTCCATCATCCAAACCGGAGCTCCCCTGTCCCTTTTCCCTTAGCCAGGCCACCACTGCCCTCCCTCCTGCGAGTCTGGCCACCCTAAAGACATCATACAACTGTAATTATTGTGTACAATGGTCTCTGTCCTCATGTGTCTGGCTCTTTTCACTTACTGTAATACCTTCCAGGCCTGCCCAGACTGCAGGACAAGTCAGAATGTTCTTTCTTCTTAGAGCCGAATACTATTCCATCACATGTCTTTACTACAGTTTATTGATTCCTTTTATTTTCCAGTGCTGCGGATTGAAGCTACACCTCTTAAATGTTCGACATCAACCCTACCACTAAGTTATGCCTTCAGCCCCTTGTGCTGATCCTCAAGGAGGCAGTTTTAGTGCACCATTTGGGGAAGACTAAACATGCACCGCCTTTTATTTCCTGTCTCTATGCCACTCCTCAGTTTTGACAGAGCAGACCTCATTGCCCTTTGGTGACCTGACCTTTGAAAAAAAACCCTTTCCTAGAAAACTTGGTCAAGAGCCCTTTCCAAGTCTAAGTCGATTATGGGTGTTGCCCCTTCTTGATGTTCCCAAAGAGCTCCACCAAATGCCTCTCCCCCTTCCCCTGAGCCTGTCCCTGCCTGGGTCTTCTTGCTGCCCCAGAGTGACCTCTCCTTCTTCAGAAACCCTCCCAGGACACAGCTCCAGGGGCTCGCTCTCCCCAGAATGTGTCCACTCCTCTGTGCCCAGAGCAGCCAATCTGGCATTCAGCTGCTATTTACTTCCCACACTCACATCCTCAATAAGATGATCATCCCTTAAGCATTGTTTATCCTCTACCCATGTCCCCTCCAGCCTCTGTACAGAGCTGAGCAAATAACAGGGTGTGAAAAGTCTCACTTAATTGAAAGGAAGGAGCAGGCTGCTTACCCCTCAGATCAGGGCTTTCCAGCTAACATCTGCGATCTAAGCTACCTGCAACTCCCCGGGATGTTAAGGGCACACTCCTTCTGGACTCCTCACTCGGAGGCCAAAGCCAGCATGAAGCAGAGCAGACAAGACACAGTGTTCTCTCCGCCGGGCCCTCTTTCCTGTCCACTTAGCCTTTTCTGAAAACCCTTATACTCTTCTATTCCTCCTCACCTTAATTTCCTATTCTGTGATCCAGTCACTCCCTTAGGATCCAGCCCCACACAGTACAGATGGGCCGTGGCTTTTCACTAGGTTGGTCCTGTCTGCTATCTGCTCTCCTCAAGGTACTGTCCCTGTGTTAGTTACTTTTCTTTCACTGCTGAGACAAAATTCCTAACACTGGCGTTAGAGGGAAAGGAGTTTATTTAGCTCACAGTTCAGAGTTTCAGTCCATAATTGGCTGGCTTCAAGACAGGGATGGCAAACAGGTATCACAGAAGGGAAACAGCATGATGCTCAGAGGCACAAAGGCAACCAGAGACCTGAACAGTGTCTCTCTGCTCCTCTTACCTCATCCAGACTCCTTAGGGCAGGTGGCGCTCACACCCTTAACCTTAGTGCCCTTGGTTTTAGTCCTACTGTGAATCATCCCACACTCTAAATTCAGCAACCAAAATAGCCTAGAGTACATGAAGCTTTGGGGGCCTCTAGACACAAACCACAACAATCCCTTAAGCCAGTCCACCCCCACCACCCAGCTTGTGTCACCCTTTCTGCCCCTCACGCCCAGGAATTCTCCCTATCTGGCCTGGGGGAAACCCTAACACCTTCCCCACATTCAAGACCTCTCAGCTCTGGCTCTGTCCATGTGCAATGTGAACCCCGTGGTGGCTCTGCCAGTGTCCAGTCAGCAAATACATAGTGAGCACTTCCTCCCCCTTGAGAGGTGCTTTGTTTGGTCTTGGTACAGTGCTGTGGGCATTTTGCCAACTTATTTCCCCACCTTGGGGATCTGGGCATATAACACCAGAGGGAGACACTTTGGTGGAGACAACGAAGCTTTTCTGGATCTCCCAAACCTCCTGCATGCAGAAGGCTCCCCTTTGAATCAGCTGGGCCTCTGTCCTATCTTCAGATCTTCACAACCCCAACTCCTCACTTCCTGTTCACTATTCTTGGCCCAAATCTGACAGCCCATGTTGGGTCAGCCAGAAAGTCAAAGAAACAGCAGCATCTAAGGGAAGAGACGTGCCACCAGTGTCTGCCCAAGGGCACCCTGCCAAGCCAGCCATCCCTTTTCACCGCGTGCTCCACTTAGGAATTGTCGAAATGAGTGTGAAGAAAAACTAGAATCGTAACAGAGGAAACTAAAACAATTCCCAGAAAAGCCCACTTGTGGGGGGCTTGGGATCCTTTAGAGGTCTGAGTTTGTGATGTCTGCTTCGCAACACAGCAACATGGAATTTGCCATATGCCCCAATTGTCCTAAGTACTGAAAATAATCACTGTACATTTTACTGTAACATACATCTTCCATGAAAAGTGTTTTACAATGTTGGGATAGATGTAAAGTAATAATCAATTGGAGAGAACATTTTGCTATGGGAAAATCCAAGTTCCAGGCCCAACCCTGAAAATTACCAATTGCATCCCTAAGCCTTAGCTTTCCTACCTGTAAAAATGAGAATAGTAAAGTCTCCTTCAGTAAATCATTCCTGTGTATTTCTTTTCACTAAGAACGCTTCTGTGAGCTGGGGTGACAGCTGTGAATGAAGCAGGCAGACTCTGCTGTCATGAAATTCATATTCTGGTCAGGGGGACAAATAATAAATATGCACAATGTCAGGTGGTGACGGTGACAGATGTTTGTAAAAAAAATGGTAAAAAAGATGCTGATGAATCAATATTTGAGCAGAAACCAAAGTGAAGAACTGACCCATGTGGACCTTGGGCAGAAGAACTTTCCAGATTTGAATCCAGGCCTGAGGGAACAGCCTCAGCTGTCTAAGGAACAGCAGGGACATGGGTGTAGCTGAAGAGACAAGAGTGGAAAGGGTGGAAGTAGGATGTGAGGTGCTTATAGGGACTTGTGGGGAGGGTTAATGGGTGGCTTTTTCTCTAGAGTGCTAGAGAGCCGTAGAAGGTTTTTGAGCAGAGGGGTCATAGGGTCCCAGACAACAACATGCAGGCACAAAATTGGAAACAGACGGAGCAAACATCCGGGTGTGAGAGCAGTGGTTTGAATCTGGGTGCTAGAGAAGGAGACAGTGAGAAGTGATTATACTCCAAAAATACAAAAAAAGCAGAAGCCACAGGATTTGCAGGCAGTTTAAATGTCAAGTGTAGAGTGACTTCAAGACTTTGGTCCTGAGGAATTAGAAGAATGGAGTTTTTATTTGCTAGGGTGGAGAAGTCTGAGGGAGGAACTGCCTTGGGGAAAAAACAGAAGTCAAGCTCTGGGCATGTTAGCCCTTAAGCCGGAGAGGTGAGCAGATGCTTGATTGTTCATATCTGCATTTCAAGAAAGAGGTCAGAGCTGTGTATGCAAACTTGGAAACTTCAGTATCAACAGCACAGAGACAGTTTACATCTCGGGATGGAATAAGGCCCTCCAGGGCTTCGATGGGTTTGTGTCCTTCACATGAGTGTGAAAGTCAAGGAGCTAGCACAGAGAAGGCATTTGGAAACGACCTGTGCTGCACACATAGAAAAGACTAAATGCATAAATATGCAAAGAACAAAGGCAGCAAGACTGAAGGAAACATCTGCAGGTAGAGGTAGAGTCAGAGGATGTCTGTGCACAGAGGACTTTAGAAGCTAGATGACTAACCTATTTCATTTCTCTATAGGGTACTGAGGTCAGAGAGGCTGAGGGGCTCCTTCACAGTCACTCAGGTCACTGGTGACTGAGGTGCCCTAGAACTAAGAATCTCCCCCTGCTGGGGTGCTGTTTCCACATGGTGCACCTGCTTGTTGTTTACTGCTCCAGCTCTCTTTCTCTTTCTCTCTCTCTCTCTCTCTCTCTCTGAATCGGTTAACCAGAGCCAAGTAATTCTTCAAACAGAAATCTAATTATATCGCCTTGTGCTTTTACACATGCTATTTCCTCTGCCTGGAATACTCTGAGTCCTCCCACTTCTCTGTCTGGCAAATTCCTGCCCCATCTCCCACCCTTGGCTAGAATGGCCCTTTCCAGTGAAGACGCTTTTGCCCTGTGCTGTGAGTGGTCACTGGTTCTCCCAGGGCCTGGAGTGTTGGCCTGTGGCGATCCCTCCGTGTGCTGGGATCGGTCCAGCTTCCTGAGGCCCGTGTGACTCTACTGTGACCTCTCCACCCAGTGTAGTGAGTGACACTTAAATGGGAAGGAAGGAAGCAAGGAAGGAATGAAGGAAGGAAAGACACCTCTCGCATGAGTCAGAGACAATGGCAAAGCTGTCATTCAGTGACACTTTACTTCCTCTGACCTGACTGTGTTTTTGGTCATGAAGTGACAATGACTCCTGCGATGGGAATTTGCTTCTTTTCTTTGTCATCTCCAGGCACAATGAGGAGGCAATTCTGGGACCAAGACATAAGCAATTGCTGCCTTTTTGTTTTCAATTTTCTGTCTTCTATCAGTATATGACTAGCTGTTGTTTACCTTTTGCTATAAGGCAAGATTTGTGCTTATGCCTGGACTATGTATAAACACACACACGCGTGCACACACACACACACACACACACGCAGATACACAGTGAGGTCTTCCATCTCCCGGGAAGGTGCACTCTTGTTTTTTAGAGGTAGCTCCATCACCCAGACAATGTTCTCAGGTGGGAAGGGTTATCCTTATGCTCCCAGATTTGCTGCTCTTGAACTTGAGAATTTGTACTTCTTAACCTACTGGAAACTTAACTCAAGGTAAGTTTGGAATTTCTAGGTTAAGAGTGAATTCTGAGAACTCCTTCCCACCCACGGTTCTTTAGCTTGTTTTGGATAATTCTGTACTAACTGTTGTATTTACCTTCTGCTTAATTAATAGTGCTTTGGTAGGGGAAATTGCTTCTAATGTCAGTAATTATCATACAGGTTATCACAAAGGATAAAAGGAGGTGTCAGAAACTGCTGGGGTTTGGATCAATGTTCCAGATTTTGTTTCAAGTAAATGATTCAGATTCCCACCAGGCTGGGTTTGCTGAATGCTGAGGGACGCGTGGAGTAGGTGGAAAGCCAGGCTTGTGGAGATACTGTCCCTCTCTGAGCTCTCTTGTATTGAGAGCCCTTCAGTAATCACTGTTAATCAATACAATAGAGAAGGACACAATTCGCGTGAATTAGCTCCCTGCTGCAAGCTGTCCTGCTCTGCACTCTGCATCTCTGAAAAGGACTGCTTTCCTCCTGGGTGGCCTCAGCCCACACATAGCCAATCCTCCTTCCAGCTCATTCATAAGTTGGCAAAGGAGACCGGGAAGGAGCATAACACGAGGGTGGGGAAGGAAGAAGGGGGAAAGGATCCAAACATGATGGAAAGAGAAGGTGTGAAGGATAGATGTGATATCCAATGTCTTTCAAGAGAGAGCTGCAGTGACAGAACCCGCCAGACAAATGGCGAGCTTTCCCGCTCACTTCCTGAGCCTGTAGTATAGGGAATATTATCATGTTTTTTTGTTTTAATCAGACACGTCTCCATATTGCATACTTTTCTGTATGTGCAATGACAAAAATAATCCCGTGGTCTCCAGGGAATGGGGATAGCTACTTGGAAAGAGTCCAGAGTGGGCATCAGCAGACTGCCTAACCCAGGCTGGGACTCTTGGAGAGTGGCTTCTGCTATCTGGATCTTGTTGAACTTGTCTGGGACGTGTCAGGTCACCACACAGTGCATAGCCTTTTCCAGGGTGAGTTTCACCCCAATATCACCTGGAAGGGCCACCAGACTGATGTGGCCAGACCAGCCCATTTGCTTCCTATTTTCTTTTTCTCTGCACCCCTCTTATCCTGTCCAGAATGGATTCAACCTTTGCAAATTCCTCTTCATCCCACATATTATGAGTTTCAGCATTTCTGTGTTCTAAGAAACCTTTACCTTTGGGATCTTGCACTATTTCTTCCCACAGGGCCTCATACACACCTTTCTTGGATTCTGTCCCACCCTCCTCGCCAATCACTCTCTACCAGGTCCAGAGGTGGGACGCAGGGCGGCATCTGTCGGTCTTGCTGTCTCCAGTCTTCAGCTTTCTCTGGGGTTTCTGTTATCCAGAATTTTGTTGTGCAAAACACTCCGCGTGGACCTTGCTCTAATCCTCCAATTTCTAACATTCTAGAAGTTCTCTGATGTTATCCTTTCTCTGATTTAATCTATTTTTATTTCACAGCTTTCTTTGTCCCTTAGAATCATACTTCTCTGGGTTTAAATTTTTAGGTCTTTTGTCTTTTTCATTCATTTTCTTAGGTCACCTTTTTAAATGGTTCAAATACCTTTTCTGTTCGGCAGAGGGCTCCCTTCGTATCCCTCTGGCAGCCCGGGCAGCTAGGATCCGAAGCCTGCTCCCCACGGCTTCCCCTCCAGTCTTCCAGCCTTCAGAAGCACTAGATCGCTTCAACTTGTAAACAGTTCCGCCCGGCTCGGTGAGGCTCAGCTAAAGCTTCTCCTCGCCGAACAGCCTGCCGCTCCCCAGATGGCTCATCCTTCGGATGCCTTCCCGGTGCTCCTGATGTCTTGCTCCCTGCAGCCCCTGCCCGTCCTTCGCCACTCTGTAGGGTGCATATCGCCAAGCCCAGTTTACAGCTGAGAAAACTGAGGCTCGGTGCAGTCCTCTTAAGGTCGCTTTCAGCCCATTCTCACATACTGACACTGCAGTTCCGAACGCGCCTCCCGCTGGCGTACGCGGTCCTTTTTCCCTTCTAATCCTCACAGGCAGCTCCTAGTTAATAGGGCTGGGGATCTGGGGAGCCCGGAGTGGGGTGGGGGGCGCTTCAGGCCCCAAGTGTTGGGGTGACTTGAGGTGGGGGTGACTGAGGGCGGTTATGCGGGATGTGGCAAATACTAGGGGTCCTGAGGGGGGTGGGTGGGGTGGTTTAGGTTCACCTCCCCTTAACACTTGGCGGTCCGGCGGCCAGAGTCGGGAGGCCGACGTGGGGACGCAGGCGCCCCCTCGCGCTCTTCCGCGAGCCTCGGGCTGGCGGGTGACGCGCCCGCCGCCTCAGGTCCTCTCCAGCCCCCTCCTCCCTTGCGCTCCCGCCCCCTCCCCTGCTCCCACCCCTCCCCCTCCCTCCCGCTCCCTCGCTCTCCTCCTCCCGCCGTCTCCGTCGCGCCGGGTCTGGAGATAGTTGGAGCGCGGGGGTTGGTGCTGGAGCTCAGCTCCGCGAAGCCCGGCGGGTTGGCCGCGCATCCAGCGACTACTGGACCGGCCGGAGCGCAGCGGGCGCGGCCCGGGGCTGACTGCACCGGAGCGCGGGGCCCAGGCCCAGGCGCCCTTCCTGTGCGGCCGCCCGGTTCCCAGACGGGCCGCCAGCCCTCGGGTTCGCCGCCCCGCTCCGCGCCGCCGGGAGCCGCGAGCCGCCGGAGTCCGCACCTGCGCGGCCGCTAGGAGGTGAGTCCCGGAGCCCCGGGCGCTTTCCCCGGCGGGCTGGGGCTGCAAGTTGCAAACTTCAGCAACTCGGTGGGTAGAGGGTCGGGGCCGAGGGCGCTGGCAAGTTGGAGGCAGTGGGGCTGCAGGGGGAGAAGGACGGAGCGCGCCTGGGCTTCGACACCGCGCGGCTCGGGCGCCTTCGGCGCGGCTGCTCCGATCCCCGTGCCCCTGGCCCTCTCCGGGCTGTGACCGGCACTTCGAGGCTGCAGCCACGATGGGGATTCGGGCCCCGGACTGGGCAGGGCACCGACGAAGGCAGGGCTGGGAGAGAGCGGGCAGAGGCGCGGAGACCGGGGCGAGATGGGGAGGCGGCGGGCGGGCCGGTGAGGACACGCGAGGCGCGTGGGACGCGCGGCCGCTCGGAGTGTGAAGTCTCGGGCTTTGGGACCGCCCGAATCCCGCTCCCGGACACCCCCGCCCTGGCCGAGCCCCGCGGAGCTCACATTCTGCCCGCCGGGCTCCAGATCGGGTGGCTCAGGGCCCCACGCTCCCGCCTCGGCGGGTGGAGAGGGGCGCGGCGGCGGGAACGGGGCGAGCGGCGATCTCCGGATTTATTTTTCTCATGGTAATTTGTCTTTGTGGTTGGGGCTGCCCATTCACTTTCCGCTCACGTAGAGCCGGAGATCCAGCGCGGAGGGAGGGCGGGGGCTCGGGGAGGGATGGAGATGGCGAGGAGATCGGGACCCGGGCGGAGCCGCGAACGAAGTGGTCGCCGGGCCCGCGGAGGACGGAGCGAGGCGGGGAGGTCGCGGAAGACGCGTCCGGCTCCTGGGCTCGCCGCAAACTTTAAACAAGGAGGACCACCTGAGGCGCAATTTTGCCCCTTCCCGTCCCCCCGCGCGGCCGGGTCCTCGGCCGCCCCGCCCCGCCGCACGCGCAGGAGTGGGCCCCGCTTGGAGCGGAAGGGGCCACCGCAGGAGCCACCCCCGCCCCCGCCCCCGGGCCTCTCCTTTCGGGTGCCGTGCTCCGAGCGGCCAGCCACCCGCTGGGGCCTCCTTCCGCGCGACGCAGTGGGACTGGAGGTGGGAAGGTTGCCACATCTAGGACCTACTACGACCTACCTTCTCTGGTCCTCACCCTCACCCATTCTCCCCAACTCCTACTAATCCAGCCTCCTTCCACGTCCCCCCCCCCCACTTTGGCTTTCAACTGCTCCTCATCCTTCGGCGGCGACTCCGCCTCCCTCCCTATCCCCGCTTACCCTCATCTTCTAGCAGGTCTTCCTCCAGTCCTTCCTCTTCATATTCAGAAGTGCCCTCTCCCTTTTCAGAGCCGGCACAAACGACCTTGATGAAGGCGCAGATGCAAACTTCGGCCCTAGAGATGGACCTCAAAGCTAGTTAGAAAGGGCGAAAGAATAAGAGGCAGTTTGGAAAGAAATCGTCCTGTCCCAAATCTAGGTTCCTAAGGAAGGAGAAAGGGGAATAAAACATGGCGGAGGAGAGCTTGGCTGTGGGTCTCAAGTACTTTTAGGCACAGGCTGTCTGCAGTGCCCTGTGGTAGGTGCTGGTAGATGCAGAAAGGTACAGGGCTGAGCTCTGCCGGAAGAGGCTGCTCAGTGGCCCCGTTTGATCCCAGACACCGGTAGGTTCATTTGGAGAAGAGAACTTGGAGGGTTGTGAGGGGACAAGGCTTGGTTGTGCCGGGGAGGTCTCAGGAGGCCCCAACAGAGGACCGGCTAAAAACGTCCTGTGCTTTGGGTAGAATGGAGTAGGCTTGCTGAGTCTGGCTGGAGAGGGGGGAGCCAGCACACACTCCCCTCCAGCTGCCTTTGCAGGAGAAGGCCTGATAGGGAGGAGTTCCCTTACTACTACAGCCGCCAGAAAGGCAGGAAAGCCTGGAGGCCCAATTTGGCTTTGTGGTTTGCCATCTCCCCATTGGAATTAAGGAACCTCAAAAATTTGTGGTGTTAGTGTAAACCTCCTGGCCTGTGCTAAAGTCGTCCTAGTAGTGACTTATGGTGGCTCAAAGCTGGAAGGGGTCTTGGAGATTGTCTAAGTGAGGGGACTCACAATCTCAGGTGCTTACAGAGGACAAGCAGGTAACAGTGTGTTGAGTGGACTGATCTGTGAACACCTGTCACATTCAAAGTCAACACTGGCCAAGGGGAATGGTCTGAACAGAGCCAGTTTATACCCTTAAGTAGTCTAACTTCCAATGTCTGGGGATGAGTAGATGCTTTTTCAGTACTGGGGATTGAACCCTGGACTTTTGCAGTGAGCTACATCTCCAGGCATTTTTTTTTTTTTTTTTTGAGACAGGGTCTCGCTTTGTAGTTCAGGCTGGCACTGAGCTCACTATGTAGCCCAGGCAAGCCTCGAACTCAGCAATCCTCCTGTCTCTGCCTCCCGAGTGCTGGGATTACAGGTGTGAGCCACTACACCCGGCACTGTGGTATGTGGTATTGGTTGCTGGTGGGTGTGAGTCTCCACACCCAGCATTGTATGTGGTTACCGGGGATCAAACTCAGGACCTTGCACTTGCGAGGCAGGTGCTGGAACCACTGAGCTAACCCTCCGGCCCTTCAGGCATTTTAACTTCTATTTTGAGACAAGTTCTTGATAAGTTGCCCTGGCAAATCTTGAACTTGTGATCTTCCTGCCTCATTTTCCCTGAGTAGTGGGATTCTAGGCCTGTACCACTGCACCTGGCTTAACTCAAAAATTAAGGTTCTAAGATGCACTATATGCATGTGATTATGTCTCCTTCCTGCTGAGAGATTGGTTAGAATATTCTATCTCAGACTTATCAGACCTCTGGCTTGTTTTACCTGCCCATTGAGATTCGTCTGAGAGAAGAACCATCTTGTCTTTTATAACTCTAAGCAGATCGCATCCATTGATACTAGTACCGGAGAGCACAAAGATTGGAACTCAGTTCTTCTGTCTGCTTTCCCATTAGGAGCCCAGTGAATACAAACCAGTTACATTTTTTACAGAAAAGAAAAGAAAATCCTGTAACTTTGTTTCCCCTAATGTAACAAAGCCTTATTTGGGGTTGGATGAGAAAAGACTGGAAAGTCACATCAGGTGTTCAGGGATCCTGAGAAACATCCAGAAAGCCCTGTGTGCTGGTGTGGGTCTAAAAAAGGGGAAGGGGCTCCCAGTGAGAGGGTGGAGAGATAGCAAGTATTTGCTGAAGGTCAGCATGGCAGGGGTGAAGTTTGCTGGATGGAGTATGTTATTCATGAAGAAGATGCACTTGGGTTGAGTTTTTTGGAGAAGTAGCTTCATGATCATGGTCAGTCTTGGTCCTTCTCCCATATCCTACAGGGAAACCCAAGAGGGTAGCAGTCTGTATGGTAATCCATCAGCCAATCCACTATTTTCAAAGAGCATCAAGGCAACAGAGTGTACATAGAGGACAAAAAGATAAGACCCCTGTCTCAAAGTGCAGGGTTAGCCAGAGATTTAGCTCAGTGGCTTTGGTGCCTGCCTGGCAACCCCAAGGTCCCTGTTTCGATCCCCAGTAACCACATACAGCAATACCAGGCATGGTGACACAAGCCCACCAGCAATCAGTACCACACACCACGGGGCCAGGTATGATGGCCCATGCCTGTAATCCTAGCACTCGGGAGGCAGAGGCAGAAGGATTGCTAAGTTTGAGGATTGCCTGGGCTACATAGTGAGCTCAGGGCCAGCCTCAACTACAAAGTGAGACCCTGTCTCAAAAAAAAAAAAAAGAAAGTGCAGGCTTACCTTGTAAGTCACCTGAAAGGACTGCTTACTGAATTTTGGTGCCCACTACCCCATCTCCCTTCCCCTTACAGTAGCCAGATGTCCCCCATGATTGTGAGATTTTGGCTTTGTTGTTGCCTGGATGTAGGATAGATGAGACTGAGGGGCAGTGAAGTAATGTGTTCATTAAGACCAAGCACCTTTTATGTGCCAAGCACCATGCTAGGAACTATGGAGACAATAATAATAACAAGGATATGTCTCTGATCTTTTTGTGCAGTGATAAATCAGTATAACTAGAACAACCCAATTGTCGGTGTTGCCTCCACATCTGTAATGGAACTAATGTGTGTCTGATCACCTAGGTGACTTAACAGCTACTGTGGACTGTTTCCAGCAAGGATTCACCTTAATTGGTCCCCAGTTTGCAGTGTTCTCTCCCTGCTTCAGGTTTCATTCTTGCCAAGTGGAGTGAGCACCTCCTTTATGCCTGTAGTGTAGATGAAGCAAAGCCAGGCATCTGGCAATGACAGGATTTTTTTTTTGGGGGGGGTCTTGGTTATTTATACTTAGGGTCTGAACCCCATTCTTCCCCTCACTGAGTTACATTCTCCTAGCTTGTCTTCATTTCTCAATGACATGAGTGTGTGGCATATAGATGTATTGAAAGTAGCGATTTATAATGAATGGGTTTTCCTTATGTTCAGATCTTTGCATTTGAAGTTAGCTGTCATTAAGTGACTATAAATTTATGACTATAAATGACTACTTTGCCTTAAATATATGACAAAAAGCAAGGATCTTCTTCTTCTTCTTCTTTTTTTTTTTTTTTGGTGCTGGGGATGGAACCCAAGGCTGGCACATACTAGGCAGACACTTTATCAGTGAGACATACCCTAGCCCCAAAGCTCATGCTGTAACTAATGGAGCTTCATTGCATTGTCCAAACACAAGCCCTTCTTTTGTAGCTCGTGTGGACAGCACCTGGAGCCTCAAGACATAATGCTGTACTCTTCAAACATCTTCTCTCATGGCTTTGGTTCCATGACAGCTGCTTAGCCGAGAGCTGGTTCTCTAATGGGTGATCTGGAAAAGGATTTTGTGCGTGCCAGCCTCTCTCTCAGATAGATCTTCTCCAAGATTTTCCTTCTGAGAAATTTCTCTTGTAACTGGTTTGAACACTAGCAAGTGGCAGCTAGAAGTTCTAGCGGGGGCCAGAGTTCTGAAAGGAAAGGGAGGGAGCAAGTTGAGTGTCTGTGGCTCGGCCATGCCACTTCCTTCCCTTCTGCTCTAGCGCTTTGCTTCTCTGAGCATGAGAAATGCAAACCAAGCCTAAATCCTTGCAGGGATGTACACTTAAATCCTGGAATGGCCAGGGGCTCAGCAAGGAGAAAGTGTAGAGTTGCTGGCTTGAGAGTGAGCGCAGAAACAAAAGAAGCCAGTTTTCTGCAGTTTCCTGATGGATATTATGGCACAAGTAGAAGAACAGAGCCTTGGCTAGAGACTGGGCTTGGGAGGGACTGACATTAAGCACTACCTCCCAACAGTTGGTCCACATCTCCTCCTCTACTCTGACTTCAAATAGGAAGACAAGGATTCTACTTGCAGCACTTGAAAGCTTCAAAGGCAGCTCTGCGTGTGCTGAGTCCTGGCGTAACACTGCCTTCATTGATCTGCCTCTCATAAAGACGACATAATCAGACCAGCACTTGCAATTTATTTGAATTTGAAGTCTTGTCAATAATAACAGAATATCTTTGTATTTGAACCAGGAACTTCTCCCGTTGACACCTTTCTGTGATGGGAAAGGTTGGTTCTTGGAGGATGAGTGGTGACAATCTGTTCTGCCGGTCCCCTGAGAATCAAATTAGAAGAGCTAGTTTCAAGTGCAGAGGGAGGAGCCTGGGTCAGCAGTGAGGGAGGCTTCCTCACTTGAGCACTTCTGCCAAACCGTCAGATCCTTCACCTATAAAAACAAGGGAGAGAGATTACACTATCTTCTTAATTTTCCAGGAAAGATTCTTTTCCTTTTTTTTTGAGATAGGGTCTCCCTTTGTAGTTCAGGCTGGCCCTGAGCTCACTATGTAGCCCAGGCAAGCCTGAAACTCAGCAAACCTTCTGCCTCTGTCTCCCGAGTGCTGGGATTACAGGCATGAGCCACCACGCCCAGCATTGTGGTATGTGGTTACCGGGGATCAAACCAGGCACCTTGAGCTTGTTAGGCAGGTGCTGGAACCACTGAGCTAAATCTCCAGCCCCTCTTTTTCCTTTTGTTATGGATTATTTTGTAGGTAATGTTTTGTCATAGACTAGTTTCCATCCCCATTGCACCTTTGGGACAGTGCATTCTGGGGACGGGGATTTAGCTCAGTGGTTCTGGCATCTTCCTTGCAAACGCAAGGTCCCAAATTCAGTCCCCGGTAACCACATACCACAGTGCTGGGTGTGTTGACTCACACCTACCAGCAATCAGTGCCACACACCATAATGCAAGGCATGGTGGCTCATGCCTGTAATCCCAGTATTTGGGAGGCAGAGACAGGAGTGTTGCTGAGGTTGAGGCTTGCCTGGGCTACATAGTGAGTGTGCGCGTGCATGTGTGTGTGTGTGCACATGCAAACATGCACATATAGTAGGTGTAGTGCACTGCTGAATGGGCACTCTGGTCTAGTCACTGGGTTATTAACACACTGTCCCTCTTCCAGAACTGACGTTAGGCCACCAGGGAGGTAACCACAGGGAATGGCTGGGGTGTCGCAGCTGGGATCCAGCCTCTTGTGCCACCCTCACTGGACTACCTGAGCCAACGCTCCCTTCCGACTGCCACTGTCACTGTTCCAAAGGCTGCCCCACAATCCTTGCTGCATGGAGTACAAAAGAGCTGCAGTTGCCCCTTAATTATTCAGGGATGGATGGATCTAGTGTCTGGAGCACCCAACACCCAACCCAGGCCTCTTCTTTCCCTTCTTTTGGTGCCTTGAGTAACTCTATATCTGGAGTGAGAAGCTGGGAGATCTTATCATTTAATACCAACTTTTGTTCCTAGCAGCCTGTTACCTCTGCATCTCTTCCCTCCAGGCGCCTGAGGGAGACTGCAAACCCTCCAAGAGGCCTCCTTGACCCAAAGCAGAACTTTCAAGGTCCACGCATTGCTCTGTGGGCTGGTGTGTGTTTCTGCCTAAAAGCAGGACAGAAAAGGAAAATGCCACCAGCACCTGCCTGTGCAGGGTCAAGTCCCTGCAGATTTCCAAGGATCATGGTTTTCTTGCCTCCTCCTTTTTCACATAGTCTGTTTCTTCAGTTTACAGAGTAACTTGTACCCTGAGTCAAATTAAGAGTCTAAAAGTGTAGAGCAGTGTCCTCGAAGCTTACACTTCCATACCAGACCGATCTAAGGAACACCTCTGTTAATGCCTGCCATTTTCGTGCCCCAGGGCACTGTTTTCTGTCTCCACCTCTTCCCTTCTGAAGTGAATCTGGGTGTGCTGGGTGTTGGGGGAGAGAAGGTGGACTGTGCTGGCTGAGGACTTCTAGTGGACTGCGCTGGCTGAGCACTTCTAGTGGACTGCTGCATGTGGGTACCTGTGGCTTGGGTCAGCTCACCAGCAAGTTCACTGGCTCCCTAAGAATCACTGGAGAGGTTTTATAGATATTCATAAAGGTCCATCCTGTGACCCCCAGTTAAGTCAGACATCCTGAGGGTGGAGCCTGGGCTGGCATTTTGGGAGATTCTGATATGTAGCCCTGGTTTAGAGCCACTGACCTAAATCTTTTCTGGGCTCCACCTGCCCTACTGATGGCCTGTGGAGCCTCTGACCCCTCAGCCCTTCAGAACAGCCAGGTCCTTTCTCATCGGTCCCAGCTCTGGCTCCTGGGGTCCAGGTGATAGCTACTGTTTGTGTTCCTGAATTTAGTGACTTTTTATTATACACTGATTTGGGAGATCCTTTCTAGTATAATTTTATGATCTTTTTTAAGAAAGCATTTACAAAAATGATGCATATACATTCAGTACTTTAGCATATTTCTAGTATGTGTGCACTTAAATTGTGATCATATTGTCTAAGTTATTGTGTAAGCAGCCTTTTTCATTTAACAATATATTGTGATAATTTCTCTCAACTTAAAGTGTCCCACCAAAATGGACTTTGTAATGGATGCCTGTATTCCATCATATAGGTGTACTATGATTTATTTCCCAAAACCTCTGTGGTTGGATATTTATATCATAAGCCATTTTTCACTATTATAAATAATGCTGTGGTGAACATCCTTGTGCATAAATCCTTGGGCCTGTTGATGACTATTTCCTCAGAACAGATTTCTTGAAATGGAATATTTAAGATGGAACATGAAGATAATTTCAAAGTGACTTCCTATAGCAGTAATAAGGTTTTGGATTCAGAGCTAAAAGAGCAAACTATTCCTGTTGAACTTTGAGGCATTTGGTCGATATTTTGCCTTCACTTGACATAAGGTCAGATTCCCTCGACCTGACCATCTTCCTCAGCTCCCTTCTGGGTTGGTTCTACACAAGTCTGCCTGTGCCTTTTTCAGTGAACTCCCAGTCTATTCTGTCCTCGATGTCAACACTCCTGTTTCTTTCACCTACTCAGCCCTCACCACATCCAGCGCTTGAATTCTCAGTACTCTCTGCCTTGAAGCTATTGTTCCATAGTAATGACTGTTTACTGAGCTCTTAGTATGTACCAGTGTGACAAACATTTTATGTGCATCATCTCTTTCCATGCTCATGTGCTTTACATACACATACTGTTCTCTCCTCCACTTTGTGAGACAACTGAAACCTTGAGAGATAAAGTCATGTTCCTTAGCTCACATAGCTACATAGTAAGCTGTAGAAGTGGGATTTAAGCACAGCCCAGACACTTTACTGCATGTATATTTCTCCATCTTCTTGGGTAATTGTTGTTGGTTGTGGTGTTACCAGATTGTTCACATATGTTCTGTAAGCATCTGGTAGATATGTATTGTGTCTGTCTAGCAGAAAAGGGGTGCTTCTCACATACAAATGACAGAAAAATAGGGGTGCTTTTCATTGGTGTCCTTCTTTCACTATTTTCTTTGATTATGTCCTCACCTTTCTTTTCCAAATACTCTATACTAGAAAATATTTCTTGCCTTTTTATTGAGCAGCTGCCAAGATCCTGGCATATCTTACAGCTGGCCAGGTCCAGGTTAGGATGCATTTCTATTACAACTTCCCCAGCAAGTCAGAAGAATTTAGATGCTGCTTTCCCAGGATGGATTATAAAGCTGTCAGGGAGGCATGCTATAGTAATGACGGGGGATAGGCTGTCTGACTTCTGTCGGAAGTCAGATATTGCTTGGATATATTCTTGGATATATTCTTCCATTCCTATCTCCATAACATTGTCATTGCTGAGAAGGTCAAGAAATGGCAACTGAAACTGTCCTGCTGATTCAATTCTGACCGTGACCAAGAACAAGGGGGTGATGTGACAGAATGTGCCAATGAAAAAGAACACACCAACCTGCCATTTATAATAGCCAAGAAAAGAGATGACATGCCCAGAGACCTTCCTGTGACTATAGAAGTCTGACTTCGGCACAAATGGTCTTACAACTGTGTGTGTTCCGAACAGGAAGACAGCTTGTGGCAGGTGAGCTTCTGAAAAACAAAGCTTCACATTTTTATCTAAAACTTTGATGAAACTGGAGTAAGTGAGATTATCAAATAGGTTGATGACAAGACCATGATGGGTGGCTTCTATAAAAGATGGAATAAAGAATCAAAAATGATCTCAACAGACTGGAATGCTGGGTTTAAACTAACAAGATGAAGTGGAAGAGGGGCAGATGGAAAGTTGCATTTAGACTGCAGAAATTAATTACTCAAGTTCTTGAGGGGGCTGGCAGTGGGGGCAGACCTGATTTGGCCGAGATCCTAAGAAATAGGTCTGAGGGGTTTAAAGACGCATAGGCTCCACAGGAGCTGATGACAAGGTAATGGAGTTGCTCAGAACAGCACCATCTTAAGTGGCATTAAGAAATGCAGGGCAGGGGCTGCAGGTCAGCTCAGTGGTTCCGGCGCCTGCCTCGCAAGCGCAAGGTCCTGAGTTCGATCCCCGGTAACCACATACAATGCTGGGCGTGGAGACTCACACCCACCAGCAATTACTACCACATTACCACAGTGCCAGGCGTGGTGGCTCACGCCTGTAATCCCAGCACTCGGGAGGCAGAGGCAGGAGGATTGCTGAATTCGAGGCTTGCCTGGGCTACATAGTGAGCTCAGGGCCAACCTGAACTACAAAGCGAGACCCTGTCTCAGAAAAAAAAAAATGCAGGGCCCAGATTGGGCTCTCCATAGTCATTCTCTGCTCATTCCTGGATGTGGATTGTCAAGAGGAGTATCATTCCCAGCTATGATTGGTGGCGGGCACCTGGCCTCAGGAGGCAGTTGAAAAACTCCACCTCAGAAGCTCTGGCTAACGAGTTCCTTTTTTAGAGGGAAACTATAGCAGAAGCAGGATTTCCTATAGAAGAGAACATAGGCCAGGAGAATTAGAGCCCACCAGCATGGAATGTACCAGAAGCTAGAGTTTTTAGAACAGTCACATGAGTTCTGATGATGTAAACATCTATACCAGGACTAGCTGGCAGTCCTGCTGCCTGGCTTTGGAAAACTCCTACCTCAGAGACAAACGAGCAGCCCAGTGTGCACCTCTGTCTCCATGTGGCTCTAAGGCAGGAGCACTCTCTGCCTTTCTGTTTGTGCTAGAGCAGCAGTTCTCAAAGTGAGGCTTCTCGTCAGCCATGTTGGCACCACCCAGAGCTTGGTGAGGAAAGCACCCATTCTTGGATCAGTGCCCAGACCTACTAAGTTAGCAGTTCTGGGGTGGAGTCCAACACCTCGTCCTTCCAAAGCCTTCCAGGCCATTCTGCTGCATGGTGACGTTTAAGATGCTTTTCTGTCACACTAGATAGCTCTTTCTATTGCCATGTGCCTGTGACATTTCTCTGAAACACACAACCTGCAATCCTTTGTAGGGGAAGAAGTATAGAGCCCTTGAATGAGTATGAGGTTGCAGACGAGACAGACTTGAGTTCAAAGCCAGTGTGACTATGCTTTGGTTGTGGATTTTGTATATATTCCTTTCCCTTTCTGAGCCTCCTTTTTGGTTCGTGTTTTTTTTTTTTTTTTTTAACTATAAGATGAGGGAGGATGGATTTATTTTATAATGTAATATGGTCAACTTCCTGTTATCATAACAAATACCCAAAATGATTGTTCTATAAACAGAAAAGATCTGTTTTGGCTCACATTTTTGGAGATTTCGGCTGGTGGCTAGTTTACCCCATTGCTTTTGCCTCCTGCAAAGCAGCTTATGAAGGCATTGTATGACAGTGAATTGTATGAAGGCATTGTATGACAAAGCAGCTCATGAAGTTAGTGTATGACAAAACTGTTTACCCTGTGGCCAGGAGAGAGGGAAGACAGAAAAGAGAGACCAGAGCCCTAATGACCTACAGCCCTCTAGCCAGGCCCCACCTCTTAAAGGTCCCACCGTTACTCAGTAGGCCCATGCTGGGGGACAAGCCTTCAACACAGGAGTTGTAGAGTTACTGCCAATTAAATCTGTAGCAGTGGCTCATATAGATGTTCACTGGTAGAGTCAGTTCATCTGTGAAAGTATCATCTTATTGACATCACAGCTGCCTATCCTACTGAATTCTGTCATCCTTCCTCTGTGCCTTTTTGGAAACCCTCAAAGAAGCCTGGGTTTAGGCTCTGCTGTGCCCCCTTACAGCATGGGGCTCTCCTACTCAGGGATTGATTGACTCTTTTTTTTGGTGCTGATGATTGAGTCCAGGGCCTTGTGCAGGTTAGGCAGCACAGTATCACTGAGCTACATCCCAGGCCCCCAGCTAAGTCTTAGGCTCTCCAACCTGGACAGTGAAGAACCAGGGCTGCTTTCCTTTCCCAATCCTTGTCCTTCTGGTAACCCCATCCTGAGTGTGAGCAAATTCATTCCCCTAGTGGGTCTCACTAAGTCTGATCTTCTGAGGCCCTGAGTCTTTATTCAGTACACAGATGAATCTGCTGAAGCCACCACTTAAAAGTGGTGACCAAGACATCTTCATGGTAGCCTCTAATATGGCAAGTGTTAAGCAGGCAGGAACATGAGGAGACCTTTTGTGAAGCTGCCCATTGCCTAAGTCACCTGTACAAGTCTGTATTGAGCCATCAGTAGGTGGAGTCTTGAGTACTACAGAGGCAGAGAGCCCATCTCCCCACAAGGTGGCCAATATGATTCTTCAGGCAGCAGTGCCTAGTAGAAAGTTCATGCATCCCTCTGAAGTCTTTTTCTCTCCTATGGGCTGTTCTGTTTCTCTTTTATGCAGCTGTTGTTAATAAACCCCGTCCCTTTTCTACTCCCACCTCTTCTCCATTTCCATTAGTCATCTGGTTCATCCTTTCACCAGGGGCACAGGACTCCAAGATCCTCTTCCTTGACTTGAATTGAGGTTACCAAGACAAAATCCAGCCCTGCCGGAGAGGCCTGACCAGTCCACCCTCATCAGTCTGTGTACCACATCTTCTATTAAGGCAGCCTCAAATCTGACCTGGCTGTTTGGGGGAGCCACGGATCACTGCTCATTTTGTTGGCCTTATGGACACTGCCACTCCATGGTCTCATTTACATAAACTGTTACTCAACCTCATCTTCCCAATTTTGTCTTTGTGTTTATGGCCACCTTGAAAATCACCACAAACTAGGTGACTTAGACAACAGATATTTGTTATTAGGTGGGACTGCAGGCCAGAAGTCCAAGATCAAGGTGTTGGCTGGGCTGGTTCCTTCTGAGGGACTCGATGGAGAGACCTATTTGGTGCCTCTTCTTCAGCTTTCAGTATTTGCTTAGTGTTTCTTGATGTACAGAAGCAATGGCCTACCTTCTGCCTTAGTCATTACATGGTGTCTTCCCTGCATATGTGTCTGTCTCCAAATTTCCCATTTTTACATATAAGACACCAGTCATGTTGAGTAATGGGCTCATCCTTCTCCATGCATGAGAATAACCTCATCCTATTGTGGCTGCAACAACCCTATTTCCAAATAAGGGCACATTATTATGTAGTGGGGGTTAGAACTTCAATATATGAGTTTTAGGGGGACATAGTTCATCCTATGACACCTCTGTAGCTTTTTGGTGTCCTATTGGGGATTTTACATTTTTCTCTAATTTGTCATCTTTTTAAGTCCAGTCCATCCCTCCAGCTGATTGAGATGTTTGGATCTTGTTTCTGACATCCAGTGTATCAGCTGTTGCTCCCAGCTTCAAATGCTTCCTATGTATCGATCCGAGCAATTGACCTGAAGTTGAATGGAGAGTGGCATGGGTTGAGCCCTCAGCACACTCCCAGATATATCCCTCCAAGGGCCTTGACCCATTGGCGAGTATCCTCAGGGTACAACTGAAAAGCACCTAAGTGCCCTGCTAATTCCACCACATTCTAGCTTCCTTCCTCTAGCTCACACACCACAGTTTTGTGAAGATTTTGTCATGTTTTGCTCAAGATTAGCACTGTGAACAAACCCCATTTCCCTCATCTATCAGCATGGTGACCCTGTCAGTGGAGGAGTTGAGCTTTGTCTGACAGGACTTTATACCAAAAACACACTGTCTACTTATATCTCACTTTCCTGTCCAGTGCCCACTACCCTTTGTTTTGTCTGTGCAGGAGTTTCTCTCAGGCTGCACATCAGGTTTGCAAAACCACCTCAGACTCTTCCAGAAGCAAGGGGTGCATGGCTCCTAGGAAGCTGCCACCCCTCAGTGCTTCCCAGGATCCTGTCAGGCTCCTGATCGTCCCTCACAGCTGTTCAGAGCCTCGTTTGCAGGTTCCCTGTTCCCCTGGCTGTCTGAGTGCTGGGGCCAAGTGGCTCGAGCACACTGAGAGCAGCTGGAGCTTTGGCAGTGCATCCGTCGGCTCTGCCTGGGCTCCACATGCCCTGAGTGCCCTTCACTCTTTCCTTGCCACAGAGGCCCAGACCTTGATGGAGCAGACTGCAGCCAAGCCAGAGACAGCCAGAGACACCCCTGCCTGAGGCATCTCTCGAGTCCAAGGGCCCCATTTTAGTTCCCTTTAGTGTCCTTTACGGTGTCCAGCTCCTTTTTCCCTCAAATTGTTCCTCTTCTCTCTGTCCATCCTGTGTGGCTCTGTGGAGGGAGGCACCTAAGTAATCCATGATTCTAGTGCTGGGTGCGAGGGCCTCATGCTACACTGAGGAGGCTGGTGTGGAAGCAGCTTGGTGTAGCATGAAGAGCTGGGAGCCACACAAAGCTGGGTTTGAATCCTCTCTTGGTTGGGTTCCTTTTAGGGTGGTGACTTTAGACAAATGATTTCTCCTTGATGAGGCTCAGTTTTGTAGTCTGTATAATGGCCACAGTACCTGTGTTAGAGAAGTGTTGTAAGACTGAATGATATTTGTTTCCTTCTGTAAAGGAAGTCATGAGGGAAGGGGCCTGGAACCTTGGGTCAGCCATTCTGTAGAGTGGAAGAGTGCGCTGACATCTAAAGTTCTAGAGCAGAGAGAGGCCTGTGTGGAGGAGGCAGGGTCAGCCCAGGCTCTGCATGAGGGCCGAGGGCCAGGACTGCAGTCAGGCCGTTGGAATAGAGAGAGTGAGTATGAGAGAGATGGAGAAGGAGACAGCCTGGGACTCCAAAAGGAATGAAGTGTTGTGAGGACTTGCTATTTTACCCAGAGCCATTTAAAAAGCAGTATGAGTTTCAGTTTGTGAAGCCTTGAGGGCAGTGTGATTTCATTCCCCCATTGTGCAGATGGGGGACAGGCATGCTGAGCTGTGGGGATGCGAGACCCCTAGTGGGATCTCCCAACTCTCTGCCCCCTTTCTGTCTCATCATTGTGTCCTTTGTCCCTTTTCCCTTTCATCCACCTTGTTCCTTGTCCTCAGCTCCGTCAAGAATGCTGCTCTGAAACCAGTGTTCCACCATTTCCTCATCACAAGTGCTCTCAGGGCTTCCCTCTCCTCCAGATCAGCCCGAGAGGGAAGGATTTCAGTCAGACTCTGGCCGTGGGATGTTGGGAGCTTTTTAGGGTTGTGATGGATGGTGGAGGAGCAAGAGAAAGGGCAGGTAGTACCCTCTTGGCTCCAAGGCCCAAGTCTTCTGGGTATGGGTGTTGCTCTGAGCAAGATGGCTGACACTCCTAATTTATCCATGACTTTAATTATACTTCATGGCCTTGTCCTGCTGGGAGAGAGGATTGCTCAGAGACTCTCACACTGAGCTGAGTATCTGAAAGCATTTGCACTTCAGAAATTTCTCTCCTTTGGAGGCCAGGGCTGGGCCCAGAGTAGAGCAGGGATCAGGAGACATGTCGGTGACTTTCCCTGGTCCTGCTGTCAAGCTGGGGACTGAGAGGTAAGCTTCCTGCTGGTAGTGAGCTGTGGCTGCATTTAGGAAAGCTCAGAGGAGAAAATAGAGGAAGCCCTAGGGGAGGTGAATCCCTTCGGCCTCAGGATTCATTCTAAAGTCCTGTTTTGTATTCCCAAGTAACAACCACTACTGGGCTTGAGGACCTAACAGGAGCCAGCCTCACATTTCAGTCCTCATAAAGTCCTCTGAGGCAGAGATGGGCCCTGGGCAGAAAGAAGGAGAAGACCCCAGGAGAGATGAAGGAGCTCCTAAATGTTCCACAGCTACACACAGATGGAGACACAGAGCTGCTCTCCTCAGCCCCGGGCCCCTGGTGCGAGCCAGAGGGCCTCCTGTGGGCTCTGCAGTCTGGTACCACAGCCAGGCCAGGGGTGGCTGTGATGGAGAGAGACTGAACACTAGGGGTCAAGCATCTTGGGAAAGCCATGTCTCTCTGAGAGGGTGTTGTTCATAAGCTTTGTCACTGCTGGGAGTCTGGGAGTGGTGTCTCTCTAGGTCATTCTGTTTCCTGAGAGGTAATAGGAGGCTTTTATGCGAAGCCACTTGTCTTGGTCACTTTCTTCATCAGTGGGGTAAAACATCTGACACCTACCATTTGAGGTAGGAGAGGTTTTACTTTGACTCACACTTCAGTCCATAGTGGCCTAGCTCCAAGGCAGCAGGGTGTGGCAGAGAGTGCTCTTCAAGGCATGACAGCCAGGAAGCAGGAATTGTAGGGAGGATCCGGGGAAGGAGATAAAGGCTTCCAGGCCACACTCCCAGTGACCCATCTCTGACTAGAACCTACCTCCTAACATGAAGTCAGCCACAGCCCCCTTATTCCAGTCAGCTTCCACAAGCCCTGATTGAGTCCTGGAGGCCCTGGGGGACCCCCAAATAACCCCCTCCACCCTACACTACTACTGTAGAAGTCACTTTCTCAGCCAGCTCTTGGTCTCCGCTCTCCACCCATCTCTGTCTCTCTCTGTTTCTGACCGTTGTAGCTTCTTCTGTCTCCGCTTCATCCCTCTGGCTGTCTTTCTCCTCTGCTGGCTGCCAGGCCGTCCCTTTCCTGAGGCCTCTCTCCACGGTAGCCTTGCTGCTATCCTTGTGGCCACTCACTTGCCTTCTGGACTGGTCAGGAGCCCGTGTCCTGGCTCACTTTGTCTCCAACTGACCTAATGTCCAGTGGACCTAGTAGTCATTTGATTTGTCGAATATTGAGCACCCACACGTCCCAGGATTCTGCTGGAAGCTGGAGAGATGGAGACAGGGGTGTGAGAAGCAGGTGATCCTCCCGCTGCTGAGGCTAGGCACGCTCCTGGTCCACTTTACCTAGGGGCTGAAGCCCTATGAATGAGGCCATACTGCCCACCAGGTGGTTACAGTCTCCTGTCATGCACCTGTTCTGGGCTAAATGATGATGACAATGTACAGGAACTATTCTTAACGGAGTGCTTTAATATACTTGAAGAACTTTCACACCCTTGTTTACATCTGACATCTGCAGTTCTACACCCAGTGCTGTTTCGAAGTTTCTCATACATGACCTCATTTGATACTGAGCATACCTAGTGATGCTTTGACAGGTGAAGGAATTCTTCAGAAAGAAGGTGGTTATTGTCAACCCTTGTCCTCCAGTTCCAAATTCTATGCTTTGCTCTGTCGTGCTGTGGCCTCTGCTGTCGATGGATGTATTCCAGGAACAATGGAGAGCATTTCTGGTTCTGAGCCCCTGGGCTCCAGGCTGCCCCTCTCTGCCTGTCAGATCAAACAGCTGGTCTGGTTCTGTCCCTCCAGGCACACCGTCAGAAGTCATCCCGGGGTCCCTGGGTGAATCTATACCTCTTCCGGGCCTGGGGCCCTCTGTGCTGCCTGCTTGTGTGATAGTCTTCCTACAGTGAGCTTCATCTGTCAGGCCAGGGCCAGAACCATGTTTATCTCTGTGCCCTTTGCCCACTCAGTGCTTGGCATGAAGTCCTCAATAAGTGTGTTGAGTTATTGTCAGAGACAGCTAAAGCACAAAATACCCTTGTTGCCCCGTTCCTTGTAGCTTTCAATGCATGGATGGTGCATGTCTGCCAGAAGGTCTCCTTGATTTTACATTTCCAGTGTGGTGTGAGGAACGCAGGTCCTGCATATTCAGATTTCAAGATCCACTGTGGGTCTTAGTAGCTGGAAATAGAGCAGGGATGCAGGTAGGTTCTTTTATGGGTCATCCATGGAATAACATTTCTCTCTTCTCTCCTCTCTGTCTCTCATGCACACAGGTGAATGAGAACAGAAACAATAAATCCTTAGGTACGCGGGTGGGGGAGGGGACACTTTTCACACTGTGTTTATGCCTGATGTGTTCACAGAACCCACAGGGGAAGCTGGATATTGGAACCTACAGAAAAACCATAGCCCCTTCCTCAGCCACAATTCCCTGTCCTCACCCTCCACCCACCCTGTGCTCTTCCTTAGCAGAAGTGAAGAAATGCAGAAGAAAGGCGTCTTTAAGTCCTCCGCCCAGAAATGGAGAAGGGAGTGTGGGTGCATTTGATAGGGGCCTGGGTGAAAACTGCCTTTCATGTCAGCCTTGATTTCCTGCCAGCCACTGTTTCCAAAGCAGTTGCCCTGCCACAGGCCCACTGGCTCTGCATCTTACGCAGCCTCATTGAAAAGGGGGTGGGATTGATGGATCCGGCTGGCCGAGAGCTCGGGTTCCCTCTGCCCAGCAGCCAGAGCACATCAAAGGCACACCTGCAGCAGGGCAGGGCACTGCCCGGTAGCTGTCCTTTGGTGACACCCAGCCCCAGGCAGCTGCAGCCCCCAGTTCCTGCTGACAATCAAAGCCAGAGCACTGGGGGTTCCTGCCTTGTGCTGCCTCTCTCCTCTTATCTCCAATCTGCCCTTCTCTAAACCCTATACCCAGTCTGGCCCTTCTCTAAACCCTATACCCAGTCTGGCTGGCCCTGGGTGGTTGCTGCTTTCTCTTTCTGCCACATTTTCCAAGGTGTGGCTCCTTCCTGTCTTACTTCAGTCCTCCTCCAGAGGCAGCTGGCAGTCTCCTAGCACAGTGTGGTCCTTGGGCTGGGATGTTGCTCAGCGGGAGAGATCATGCCTTGGCGAGAAAGAAAGAAAGAAAGAGAGAGAGAGAGAGAGAGAGAGAGAGAGAGAGGGAGGGAGGGAGGGAGAGAGGGAGGGAGGGCCGATTCCTCTCTGGCTTCCTCTCACCAGGCTCACACCTTGTCTTCCTGTTCCCCTGTGTGTCAGCCCCCTTGTCATTCTCATCCCACAACCTGGCAGGGCCGGATCAACTCCTGCTGTTCCCAGCATCCCTAGCCACATAAGATGCAGGGTCCCTTCCACAGAGGCCTTCCAGTCACATGCGTGCGTGCATGCATGTGTGTGTATGTGTGTGTTGCTAGAGATTGAACCTAGGGTCTTCACACTAAACTGCATCCCTAGATCTTTTCAAATTTTGAGACAGGGTCTCACTAAGTTGCTAATTGTTCAGGATAGGCTCAAACTTGTGATCTTCCTGCCTCTATTATTTATGTTATTTATTCATATGTGTCTATTTTATGTCATCTAATCACTCCCCAACATTTGGGGCTTTAAGTGTATTTTTACACAAATCCCAGATATAAAATTTTGTCTAGAGATAGATACATCAGACAGTGATTCTTCTGGGGTCAGTAACTCCTTTGGTAATCTCATCTCAGAGATGCTGGAAGCCTCTTGAGGGTAAAGACCATCATGTTAAGAAAAAGTATGTAACACTTAGAAATAAGAAAGCCCCTCAAAGTTTGCTTGAGTCTCCAGAAGAATTCATGTTTGTTTGACTCTTGATTTATTATCGATCAGAGGCCAGGTTTTATGAAGTTAAAGATGTCAACATACAGATTGATAACTCGGAAGTCTAGCAATGTACAACAAAAGTATTTTTATCTCTTTTTTCACCAATAGAGATACAAATAATTTCAGTGAGGTAAAAAAGGTAACTTCACAAGTAATGATATTATTGCCCTGAAAGATATTAAATAGTGCTGTCTCCACTTGACACAGATTTCTGTAACTTTTTTCTGATTGTACAGACCCCTGTGCTTCAAGCTCACTGTTGAATCAGCTCCCCCATCCTTCATTAACAAGTTAAATAAATATACTTGTAGGGGAGCAGTTTGAAAATTATACTTTAATTCTGGGAGGAGGAGGCTGGAGGATTGCAAATTTAAGCCCTGCCTGGGCAATTTAGCAACTTAATGAGACCCTGCCTTAGAATAAACAAATGCAAAAGGGCTGGAGATAGAGGTTAGTGTGAAGACCCCTGGGTTCAATATCCACCACCAAAAAAAAAAAAGGAAGAAAGGGAAAATTATATTTTCCATGTCTGCAGCATGGCACGCAGTACCTTTGTATGGCTGGTGTCCTATGTGGTACCTATGAGCCAAGGCCTCAGCAAAGTGCTTAGCGGATGTCATGTAGTGCTTGGCTGGGAGTGGCAGTGGCCACACAGGTGTCCCCACTCTTAACTCCCAGTGTGGCAGTTTGGAGAATGAGGGGAGGCGGGTCCATGCAAGGCAGAGACTGATAGGGAGCTGCCAGCCCTTGAGCTTCCTCCAATGCTGGGAGTTTTGTCCCAGCCCTAATCCTGAGTCGAGAGGAAGAAATGGAGCCAGAAGAAGGGGTATGGATGTATAGGGGAGCCCACGAAGGTATGCCACTTCGCCAGTTGCCCTCGTGCTCCCAGGGCATGGTGACGGTGCAGGAGTGTTCTTTTGTGTCTAAACATGACCACCCTTGTGCCTGGTACCTCTCTCTCTGGGTGGGAAGCTCGTTTTTATGTCTTCCTCTAGTCCTCCCAGTACAGTCTAGGCGGGGGAAGCAGAGCAAGGCGGGAATATCTGAAAATGCAGCTGGGGCTGCTGTGGGAGGGCTGTTTGTTGCTGAGCAGCTGCCCTTTTCATCTGGGAGAGGAGAGGAGGGGAGGGGGCATGTCTGTTCTGCAGGGAGTGAGAGGCTTCCAGGAGCAGGAGGCTACGGGGAGCAGATCAGCATGGACAGGCCTGTCCTGTGATTCCCAGGCCTGGGGCCACCCAAGATCACATCCTCTTTGTTTAAAGCATGCAGCCTTCCTCCCAGCCTCTCAGGGTCTGAGTGCTCATTCCTCCAAGAAACCGAAGCATCTTGAACCCTGGAGAGGGCTTCCCTCTGGTCCCACCCCTCTGCTTCCCAGTCTCTCAGTTCACAGTCCCAGCGGGGGTGAGGAGGCAGCACTAGCCATGGCAGGGCCCGACCAGGGCTTTAGCAAATTGTTAATAAAAGGGATTTTCCTCGGCCAGGATTTAGCTCAGTGGTTTCAGCATCTGCCTAGCAAGTGCAAGGTCCGGTTCATCCCTGGTACCACATACCACAATGCTGCATGTGGTGGCTCACGCCTGTAATCCCAGCACCCAGGAGGCAGAGGCAGGAGAATTTCTGTGAGTTCGAGGCTTGCCTGGGCTACATAAATGAGCTCAGGATTAGCCTGAACTACAAAGGGAGACCCTGTCTCAAACAAACAAACAAAAAAGTGGGATTTTTCCATCCTGTTTAAAGGTTGAGTGTGTTCATATTTTATTTTAATCAGTGTGAAAAAGTTTTAATAACATCCTTTTCTACTTGGAGCCAGGATGACCTAGTCAGTGGTGGTGGGACCTTTCTTTGGGGATCATGTTGTCCCTGGGGATTGGAGAGTGACAGGAAAGCCCTTTGGCCCTTGCCTTTCTTCTCTTTAACTTCTTCCTATCATCCTGACTCGTGGTACCCCAACCTCCTGCATTCTTCTCTCCTGGCTTCCTCTGGGAGCCCCTCTGGCACATCTCAGCCCCATTTCCAGTACAGCCCTGGAGAGGCCGAGATGCCTGAGACTGTGCCCAGCCAGGCCTCTGGGCCCAGTGGACAGCATCCCTCATGAGCACAGGACGTGTGTTGCACGTGGGAGCCTCCCAGAGGCCAGAGAGATGGGCTGAGACGAGGGGAGAGGAGGTGGAGGCTGAGTGAGAGACTGCAGGACGCCCCTGAGCTCGTACAGGCCGTGCACAGTGGAGCGGGCCCGGGTGACGGTCGAGGTCATAGCCTCTGGCCACACAGGGGCTGGCATGGAGGGTACAGGAAGTAGGGAGGTAATACTGAGTGTCCAGAGGCTGAGGGCCGGCCAGCAGACCTGGGTCTCGCCATGAGGGGCGGCCTGGGGACCCACCACCCTTTTGTCCCCGACTGTCGCACTGTGGTGTTGTTCTGTGTCTCTATTCGTCCTCTATCCCACCTGCCTCTCCAACTACAGCCAGTTGTGATGAGGGCAGTGGGGGCTGAACACAACACGAACACTTCTTCTAAGAGCAGGACAGGATGGGCTGGGGAGTTGGTTGCAGAAGAACCTTGTGAGGTAGACCTTGGCACAGTGGCATTAACAGGTGACAGTGCCCTTTCTGGCAGGGAGGAACCAGGTATGTCAGGCTGTGTAGCCCCACCTTCCCCAGTGGGGCACAGGGCAGCCTGTGTGCAGGTGGGCAGCGGCTGCTGAGCAGAGAGGGGCTTGATGGACTGGTAGCGCTAAGTACTGTTGCTGGGCGGTGGGGGCAGAATTATATATGAGGCTTTCTCTGACATTTCATTTTGAGCTTCCTGAAAGCAAGAGAGTACAGAAGAGAGGGCTCCCACAGTTTTGTGAGGCCCTGGCTCCCCCATTCAGAGACCGCTTCTTCCAGAGCATTCTGGGCTCTCAAGGGGGATGTGAGATTTGCTCAGACCAATCATCACATTTATGAGGGGAACTTTAATAAAAGACAAAACACTAGTCCCATCCATGAGATTTAGATTTGATGGGTCTAAATAGGGTTGGGAGTCTGTTGGTGTCTGAAAGAGCAGCATCGTAATACAAACACCTGCTTTCCATGTGGCATCGGTAATCAGCTGCTGGGGCCAGAGAGAGGTGCAATCAATTTCCACCAGAGTACAGGCGTCTTCAGGGAGACCAGAGTGACATAGTGTTGCTGGGCGTGTCTTCTATCTACAGGCTGCACAGTGAATACCAACTCTCCAAGGAAGCTGGGGTGGGTCATTGCAAATCTTCATGCTGTCTAATGAGCTCTAGGTTTACCCTTTTATGCAACAACACTTGAAAATTGTTTAGCCACGGTGTTTTATGATTCTTTATAAAATGTACTACATGAGTCCCTGGCTCCTTAAACAGAATAGGGCAACCATAAATGTAACCTTTTCTTGATGTCCCAAGGGAATGTTAGGAATCTTAATGTCCTGGGCTATAATTCAGTGGAACATATGGGACAATTTACTTATACCAAAGGCCCCCTCGAGGTGTCAGGGGTTTTGTGCCTGCTTTTTTTTTTTTTATTCAGTAAACTTTATTGGTACAGTATATACACAGCTCACAATCACACAAAACATTGGGGAATTTGTACCAATATGTGACACAGGTCAATTCTCTTTTTTTTTTTTTTTTTTTTTTTTT
>PVIC010006632.1:0-31155 GCA_004025085.1 Thryonomys swinderianus
GCTGGCCCTGAGCTCACTATGGTGCCCAGGCAAGCCGCCGCGAACTCAGCAATCCTCCTGTCTCTGCCTCCCGAGTGCTGGGATTACAGGCGTGAGCCACCACGCCCAGCATTATATGTGGTAACCGGGGATCGAACTCAGGTCCTTACGCTTGCGAGGCAGGCGCCGGAACCACTGAGCTAACCCTCCGGCCCAGGGATTGTCTATTTTTGCATCATGTCCCCAGTGAACATTGAAGGCCTCACTGGCATAAGCAGTGAGTGGCATAGAAAGAGGTGTTGCTGGTGCTAGACAATGGGGTCAGCCTAGGAGGAGCCAGAGGGCCTTAGAGGAGCCTGAGAGCTGTGAGCAAGCCAGAGGTCTGTTGATGAGGTTCTGTGACTTTAGGACGTCACCATGAGTGATGTTGATGCCAGCATGATGGGGGGCTTGGGGGTAGACACACCCTCCAGGAGCTCACGCGGGAATGAGAAAGGGGAGGTGGTCAGTGTGGTTGTCTATGCCTGTCCTCTGCTGAGCTCGGGCTAAAGGTGGGTGGAGAGATGTGTCTTCCTAAATCGGGGAGACCTGAATCTATAGAACACTCTAGTGTAGAGCTGGAGCCCCGCGTCCCAGGCTTCCCTGGTCAGACCCTGATCCCCCGCCCCTCACCACAGGTCATTGACCACAGTGGCGCCTGCCTCGGGGAGTATGAGGATGTGTCCAAGGTGGAGAGATACGAGATGTCACAAGAAGCCTATGACCAG
Organism: Thryonomys swinderianus; assembly: GCA_004025085.1. Taxonomy (NCBI): domain Eukaryota; kingdom Metazoa; phylum Chordata; class Mammalia; order Rodentia; family Thryonomyidae; genus Thryonomys; species Thryonomys swinderianus. Next base: position 747 of record PVIC010006632.1, read on the forward strand.
AGGCCAGGTAGAGAACACAGTGTGGGAGGGTTGGCGTGGATGGGGCCCAGACCCGGTATATACGGGTGGAGGGGCCGGTGGGACCAGAGAGGTGCGTCATGGGGGGGGCTCAGTGGAGTGGGCAGTGGGTCTAGAGGGCTTGGGAGGATGGAACAGGGCCGGGAGAGGTTGGCAGTGGGGACAGAGGGCAGCAGAGCCATTGAGGTAGACAGGGTATGCGGAGATTGGGAGGTAGGAGGGTGTGGGCAGGCACACGAGGCTTGGGAAGGTGTAAAGAGGACTAAAAGGCAGAGTTGTGGGGAGCAGGATGGGATGATACATGGGTGGGCAGAACGTGGTGTGATGGACAGGGCAGTGGGCAGTCAGTGCAGGCCCTTGCTTACATTAGAATGTGTGGTGGGAAAGGTGACCAGCCTCAGGGTGGACGAAGGTGAATGGGAGACATAAGGAAGAGACACATAGAAAAAAATGGGGAGCTGGCATGGTGGCACACATCTGTGATCCCAGCATTCAGGAGGCTGAGGCAGGAGGATCACTATGAGTTCAAGGCTAGCCTGAACTACACAGTGAGACCCTGTGTCAAAAAAATAAAAACCAGGGCCAAAAATTTAGCTCAATGGTTCCAGCACCTGCCTTGCAAGCGCAAGGTCCTGAGTTCGATCCCTGGTAACCACATACAATGCTGGGTGTGGTGACTCATGCCCACCAGCAATCAATACCATATACTACAGTGCCAAGCATGGAGGCAGGAAGACTGCTGAGTTCCAGGCTTGCCTGAACTACATAGTGAGCTCAGGGCCAGCATGAACTACAAAGCGAGACCCTGTCTCAACAAAAATAAGAAATAAAAAAAATAAAAACCGGAAGATAAGCTCATGTGAAGGACCAGAGGTAGGCAGCATCCATTCTGGATTGTAGGGAGGTAGAATCCTGGGCCGAGGTGGGGCTCAGGTGACAGGTCTCACCCAGTTCCCCACCTGACCCACAGCCACAGTTCGCTCCTTCATGAAGCGCAGCAAGCTTGGCCGATACAATGAAGAAGAGCGAGCACAGCATAAGGCCGAGGCTGCCCAGCGCCTCATCGAGGAGAAGGCCCTCGCCAGTACCATCTCCGTGGGCAGCCGCTGTGAGGTGCGGACGGTTGGGCAGTCCCCTCGTCGGGGCACCGTCATGTATGTAGGTACGTGGCCCACAGGACTGCGGGGTCCCAAGTCTGAGAGGGACACCGTTCCTTCAGTAATCCCGTGAGGATAGCATTGCTGGGGCCCTGGTCCTCAAAGAGATCCCAGTCACAATTTATCTGGCAGTGACAACTCAGGGCATTAGGGGCAAGAAAGTGGGAAGCACAGAGCTACCATACAACTGGGTCATTAAAGTATACACTTCAAGCCATTGCACATCTGTACTCAGGATGCTGAGGCAAGAGGGTTGCAAGTTGAAAACCAACTTGAGTTACACGAGCATGACCTAGCATGGTCTCAGAAAAACCAAAAATAAAAGTGTATAGTTTTCGGTTTTTAGTATATTCACAGAACTATACCAACATTGCCAGTTTCAGAACTCTTATAACCACTAGTAGCTACTTCTCATTTTTGTTTGTTTGTGTGCTTGTTTTGTTGTTGTTGTTTTAGTTTTTTTGAGACAGAGTCTCACTTTGTAGTTCCTAGAACTCACAGCAACCCTCCTGCCTCTGCCTCCCGAGTGCTGGGATTACAGGCATGAGCCACCACACCTAGCACTGTGATGTGTGGTACTGACTGCTGGTGGATGTGAGCCACCACGCCCATCCAGTATTGTTATATATGGTTACTGGGGATCAAACTCAGGACCTTGCACTTGCTAGGTAGATGCTGGAACCACTGAGCTAAACCCCCAGCCCAATTTGCTTTTTTTTTTTTTTTTTTGCTTTTGAGAGACAGGGTCTCGCTTTGTAGTTCAGGCTGGCCCTGAGCTCACTATGGTACCCAGGCAAGCCGCCGCGAACTCAGCAATCCTCCTGTCTCTGCCTCCCGAGTGCTGGGATTACAGGCGTGAGCCACCACGCCCGGCATTGTGGTATGTGGTGTTGATTGTTGGTGGGCGTGGAGACACGCCCAGCATTATATGTGGTTACCGGGGATCGAACTCAGGTCCTTGCGCTTGCGAGGCAGGTGCCGGAACCACTGAACTAACCCTCTGGCCCCAATTTGCATTTTTTTGATGGCCAATGATGTTGAACATCATCTTATGTCTTCTTGACCATTGGTACATTTTCTTTAGAGATGTCTCTTCAGATCTTTGTCCATTTTCCCGTTGGGTTTCTGTTTTTGTTAGATATGCATTATTTGGCTAGATATGCATTATTAACACAATACCTCTTAAACAACAGAAATTGGTATCTCACAGTCAAGGAGCTAGAAGTCCAAGATCAATCCCTTGGCAGGCAGGTCTGGTTTGCCCCAAGGGGTTCTCTGACAGTGTAGCAGCACCAACTTCCTTAGGTTTTTACAACAACCTCTCTGGTTGGCAGTACCAAGAGAATGGTGGGGGTGGGGGCAGGGAGACCCGCAGAGAACCCACTAGTTTGGTCACAGCATGCAAGGGAAAGAGGTCCTGGGTGGAAGCAAAGGAGTAGCAAGGAGCAGTTTTGCAGACAGGCTTCCTACTCAGGCAGCAACAAATGTGGGGCAAGCTGTGTCCTGGGGTTTCACTGGGATTTCTCCCCTGGCAGGACTGACAGATTTCAAGTCTGGCTATTGGATTGGCGTCCGTTATGATGAACCATTAGGGAAAAACGATGGCAGGTAACAAGTGTTCCCACTACATGTGTGTGTATACATATGCGCATGACTGCATGCATGCACGTGTGTGTGTATGTGCGTGCTGCTGGTGACCCTGCCCAGGTGGCACATGGAGTGGGAGTCATGGTGGGGTCCTCTGACCATTGCCCCTCTGCCTGCCCAACAGTGTGGATGGAAAACGCTACTTTGAATGCCAGGCCAAGTATGGTGCCTTCGTCAAGCCATCATCTGTAACAGTGGGAGATTTCCCAGAGGAAGACTACGGCTTGGACGAGATGTGACATCCAAGCAAGGCTTCTCCCTTCCTGCTTCTAACTCAGCCCCTGTTGCCCCTGCCCATGTGCACCCGTGGCCATTTCCTCCTGAGCCCATTTTAATTTTATTCATTTTTCCCCTACCATGATTTTTTGAGACTCCTACATTAAATTCTTCAAAAACATGGGAAGTAACTGGAGGTCTCAGTGATTTTAGAAGGAGCTGGGACAGCTGAGTCTGTGAGGGTGAAATAGGAGCCTGGCCAAAGCAGTGGGCAGGCAGGTTGAGTGTCTGTCCTTTAAGTGGTAATTGGAGGCACATCAGATTGTTCTTTGTCCTTTTCAACTTAACATATAAAGTTCTGCTGCTGTAACAAGGAGGCACAAAACAATACTGGGTTAAACAAGTTGAAAGCTTAATTCTTTTTCATGTAAAGTTTCACACAATCACCAGGAGCCAATATAATGACCCAGCCTGTCAGGGCTTAGTCTCCCTATGTCTCCTGGTGCTCTCCTCTTCTCATTACTCTTGTCCCATCTGTTCCAGCCACCAGGAAGAAAAGAAGGGGAGGGGGGTAACCTTTGTCTTTGGGGAAGATACACAATTCAAAACTTGCTAGCTGATTGGCCACAAGTTTGTCACATGGCTGCATATAGCTGTAAAGCAATCTGGGAAATCAAATTTTTACTTGGGTCAGTCATATCCTCAACCAAATATCAAAAGTTCCTCAATGCCAGGTGTGGTGGCTCACACCTCTAATTCCAACAATCAGGAGACAGGCAGAAAGACTGCTGTTGAGTTTGAAGCTTGCCTGGGCTACATAGTAAGCTCAGGACCAGTCTGAACTACAAAGTGAGACCCTGACTCAAAAAAAAGAATGATGTAGCTGGGTTTGTGCTACTCTGTAATTCCAGCACTCAAGAGGCTGAGGTAAGAGAATCAGAAGTTCAACCTCAGCCTGTGCTACATAGCAATACCCTGTCTCAGAAAAATGAAAAAAGAAAGATGAACTCCCTGGTGTTGCAGGCAAATGCTCACTTCCACATGCAGTCTGATGTTCCATGTTCTTATACCCAGTACAAATTACACGGACACGCTTAGATACACAGCATACCCCACACACCTACACTCACACCCAAACACACCAAACACCAAAATACACAGCTGCGCTCAGACATGAAAAACCTTTACAGAGTCAGTGCACACTGATGGGAGCCACACACCCACAGACACTTGGGTCGACTACATGCCCACAAGGAATGGCTGCATAGAATACTATGTATTTCCATTTACACATGGTCAGTAAAGTTACCTATATGCCAGGAAAAGAAAAAAGTTCACTGAGGAAAGGATGCTAAGGCCTTAGTCCCCTCCATGTCAGAGTTGTCAGAGTGAGGAGGATTAGAAGAGATGTCCCAGACTTCCCAACCAGCACTTCATGTATTAGTTTTCTGTCACTGATAAATACCTAAGCTAAAGGGGATTGCAGTGTAGCTCAGTGATGAGAGTCGTTGGCTGGCATGCACAAAGGGATGGATTTGATCCCAGCAGTGAAAAACAGAACAGGAAGGAAGCTTTATTTTAGCTCATAGTCTCAAAGGTTTCTGTCCATGGTCATTTGACCCTGTTGCTCTCAGGCCTGTAGTGGGCAGACCTGTTCACCTCATGGTACCTGAGACACAAAGACAAGATGACCATGATCCCATAGTCTTCCTCAAGGGCCTCTGGTGACCTAAGTTCCTGCAGCTAGGCCTCTCCTAACAGTTCCACCACTCCCAATATCACCCCAGGCTGGTGACCAGGCCTTCAATGTATGAGCATTTGGAAGAATTTAAGTTCCAGTCTATTTATTTAGGATTTTTTGAGATAGTCTCACTAAGTAGTCAAGGCTGGCCTTGAATTTGTGGTGGTCCTCCTGCCTCAGTCTCCCAAGTCCTGGAATTACAAGTGTATACCAACAGCCAACTAATTTAACCCTTTTGAGAATAAAATAAACCTTTCATAAATCTTAAATTAGTACAGATAGAAGATAGTGAATTTCCAACACTCTGCTCACATTTTTAAACTACTTTTTTTTTTTTTTGAGACAGAGTCTCGCTTTGTAGTTCAGGCTGGCTCTGAGCTTACTATGTAGCCCAGGCAAGCCTCGAACTCAGCAATCCTCCTGTCTCTGCCTCCCAAATGCTGGGATTACAGGCATGAGCCACCACGCCCAGCACTGTGGTATGTGGTATTGATTGCTGGTGGGCGTGAGTCAGCACACCCAGCATTGTATGTGGTTGCCAGGGATCAAACTCAGGACCTTGGGCTTGCAAGGTAGGCGCCGGAACCACTGAGCTAAATCTCCAGCCCTTAAACTACTTTTTGAGCATCCCTGTGTATTTTAGGTCTGACACTGGGAACGCCATGAGTTGGATACAGCCATTACTTGAGTGGTAAGGCGAACAAGTGAACAGATAATACAAGACACTGTTGTAGCTTTTGTTATTTTTATTGATTGATTGATTGATTGAGACAGGGTCTCGCTTTGTAGTTCAGGCTGGCCCTGAGCTCACTATGTAGCCCAGGCAAGCCTGGAACTCAGCAATCCTCCTGTCTCTGCCTCCCGAGTGCTGGGATTACAGGCGTGAGCCACCACGCCCAGCACTGTGGTATGTGGTATTGATTGCTGGTGGGCGTGAGTCACCATGCCCAGCATTGTATGTGGTTACTGGGGATTGAAGATCAAACTCAGGACCTTGCGTTTGCGAGGCAGGCGCCGAGACCACTGAGCTAAATCTCCGGTTCTATTTTTTATTTTTTTAGACAGGGTCTCGCTTTGGCCCTGCAATCAAGTGATCCCCCTGCCTCAGCCTTCCCAGTGCTGGGATTACAGGTGTGCACCACCATGCCTGGAAAAGCTTTTAATGTTATATACTGTTATTAATAAGGTTGTGGTAGGGCCGGAGGGTTGGCTCAGCGGTTCCGGCGCCTGCCTTGCAAGCGCAAGGTCCTGAGTTCCATCCCTGGTGACCACATAGAATGCCGCCCACCAGCCATCAATACCACATACCACAGTGCTGGGCGTGGTGGCTCACGCCTGTAATCCCAGCACTCGGGAAGCAGAGACAGGAGGATTGCTGAGTTAAAGGCTTGCCTGGGCTACATAGTGAGCTGAGGGCCAGCCTGAACTACAAAGCGAGACCCTGTCTCGAAAAACAAAACAAAACAAAAACAAAAACAAAAAAAGGTTGTGGTAGTGGGCAGAGAGGAATAAAATCAGATCAGTCAAGTGATGGTGCTGGGGAAGGGATTTGTGGGTAGAGAACACTGGACTAAGCATCACTTGAATAAAAAGGGACTTGGCTTTCTAGCCCCAAAATTAATTATTTTGGTGATTCCTGCTGATCAAAAACATGATTCTTGTGCTAAACAAACTTTATACTGATTTTTTTTTCAGACAGGGTCTCGGTTTGTAGTTCAGGCTGGCCCTGAGCTCACTATGTAGCCCAGGCAAGCCTCGAACTCAGCAATCCTGTCTCTGCCTCCCAAGTGCTGGGATTACAGGTGTGAGCCACCGCGCCCGGCCTTTATACCGATTTTTATAGCAAATACAAACAATATGACTGAAATAGCTAAAAGAGAAGTTAACAATCTTAGTGAGAAAGAACACTTGACTCTGAAGACAGCCCAGATTCAAATCCCAGCTGTCCCTGACCATCCAAGTGACTGAACAAGTAGGTATTCCTCCCCTCTAGGTTTCAACTTTCTTCCTGTAAAGTGGGTTGAGGGAGCCAGCATGGTGGCATATGCCTAAGGCTGAAGCATGGACTACCTAGTGAGTTCACAGCCAGCCAAAACTGAGTAGTGAGACCTTGTCACAAAATAAACAAATACATACATAACACACATACCGAATGGGGAGGTAGCTCAGTGTTAAGACCCTGGGTTTAATCCACAGGATGGAAGAGGGAAAGTACTCACCCACAGGTACATGTTTACTCATTATTAGCTGTAGGTACATATATAAATATTCCAATTATTGTGCTGGTTTCATTTAATCCTCTCAGTAACCCTGCCTCCAGTTTCTTTACTTTTCCTTTGCCCAACCTATTCCACCCTCTCACTGGGTTCAACTTCTTCTAGAAAGGATTTTTACAGATCTCCAGGACTCTGAAGGGCCCGCAATTTGTGACCCTCAACTTTCACCAGAGGGCAGCAGCGTACAGATCAGCATGTGAGATCACGCGCGGCGCACGTTGGGTCGCCCTGTGTTGCCAGTCATTTAAATATAGCGAGTGAGCTTTATTTCCCAGAAATCTGTGCGATACTTCCGCTTTATCTGATGGCGCGAGGGAGATGTAAGGTGAAGAGTGGCTGTGTACCCTATTGCGCAGGTGCAAGAGGCGCTGACCGACCCCCGCACACGTTTAGTGACCTGGAGGTCACGCTGGAGCTGATTTTCTGGGCAAAGGGGGAAAAGAGACGACCTCACTTGCCCTAGAGCATGTTCGTCGGCCTTCATGCCCTACTTTCAGGGATCTCAACCAGTTGCCTTCCAAGCTCTCTCATTAGCCCTCCATGCGGGTCAAGGTGCAAGACTATTATGTCTTGAAAAAAAGCTCCTTCCACTTTTTTGTGGATACACGTCCTTGAGGTTTGTATGAGGCTGGCTCTGAGCTCACCATGTAGCCCAGGAAAGTCTCAAACTCAGCAATCCTCCTGCCTCTGTCTCTTTAGTGCTGGGATTACAGGTGTGAGCCACTACACCCAGCACTGGAGTGTGTGGTACTGATTGCTGGTGAGTGTGAATCACCACAGCCGGTATTGTGTGTGGTTACCGGGGACCTTGCACTTTCTAGGCAGGTGTCAGAACCACTGAGCTAAATCTCCGGCCCTTTTCATAGGATTTTTATGTTATCTACTACGGGAGTTCAAAATTAAAACAATATAAGGATCTCCTAAATAACTATGACCCAGTTACAGTAATTTTCAACATACAATCAATTTTGGTTTTGGTACTGAGAATTGAACACCGGGCTTTTTCTCTGATCTACATCTCCAGGCCACTTTTTATTTTGAGATATAGTCTAGCTAAATAACCTAGGCTAGCCTCAAATTTATTTATTGATTTTTGGCAGTGCTGGAGATTGAATTCAGTACCTCACACTTGCAAGGCAAGCCCATGCCACTGAGCTACATCCCTTGCCCTAGGCTCAAATTTCTTATCTTCCTGCTTCAGCCTCCCAGAATGTTAGGCTTACCACACCAGGCCTTTTTTTTTTATTTCTTTTTTTTTTTTTTTTTTTTTTTTGCTTTTTGGAGACAGGGTCTCGCTTTGTAGTTCAGGCTGGCCCTGAGCTCACTATGGTGCCCAGGCAAGCCGCCGCGAACTCAGCAATCCTCCCGTCTCTGCCTCCCGAGTGCTGGGATTACAGGCGTGAGCCACCATGCCCAGCATTTTTAATTTCTTTTTTTTGAGACAGGGTCTTGCTTTATAGTTCAGGCTGGCCCTGAGCTCACTATGTAGCTCAGGCAAGCCTCAAACTCAGCAATCCTCTTGCCTCTGCCTCCCAAGTGCTGGGATTACAGGCTTGAGCCACCATGCTCGGCATTTGTGGTATGTGTTACTGATTGCAGGTGCATGTGAGTCACCACACCCGGTACTGTATGTGGTTACCGGGGATCAAACCAGGGACCCTGTGCTTGCCAGGCAGGCGCTAGAGCCACTGAGCTAAATCTCCAGTCCCAGGCCTTTTTTTCTTTTTAAAGTACAGGTTCGCAGTACATAATGATTACATTCCTTGTGGTGAGTAGGTACATGTACATAACACATCTTAATTCCTTTTTCATCCCACCTCCATCTCTTGGTCCCCTTCCCTTTTGCAAATGTATCTCCCTGTTATCTTTTACTTTGCTCTTTATTTATATTTGTTTCTCATTTAAGAGATGTTACGTGTGTGTGTGTTTAAGGGTCTCGCTGTATAGTTCAGGCTGGATTTGAATCCACATATGTAGCCCAGTCTACTCTGTACCACAGTAATCCTTCTGCCTCAGACTCCCAAATGCTGGGATTCAAGCATGCACTACCACACCCAGCTTCCATGTGATATTTAAATGTGTATGTCTGATTTATGTCACTTAATAATGCCTCAAGATGCATATGTTTGCATATGCAAATATCTCAAGTCTTTACACAGAATAATACTTTCTTATGCATAATACATTTTATTTATCCATTCCTGTTGATGGACAAGTTGTTAGCTTCCAAAATTTAGCTGTTAGGAATTGAGCACTTTAGACAGGTCTTCATGTATTACTGTAATAAGATGTCTTTAACTCTTTCAAAAAGATACCTAAAAAGGGGAACTGGCCAGGCATGGTGGCTCATGTCTGTGATTCCAGCATTCAGGAGACAGAAGCAGGAGGATTGTTATGAGTTCAAGGTTTGCCTGGGCTATGTAGTTCAGGGTCAGCCTGAACTATAAAGCGAGACCCTGTCTCAGGAAAACAAAAAAATAAAAAGGAATAGGAAAGGGTTTTTTCTTTTTTTTTAGCACTCCCCACACTGATTTCCGTAGTCTGCATCTGTCCTCATTTACATTCTCAACAATGTAGAAGTCTTGCCAACTTTTGTTATTCGGTCTTTTGTTTTGTTTTGGTACTGGTGATCGAATCAAGACTTTGCATTTGTGAGGCAGGCTCAGTGACACTGAACTAAATCCTTGGCCCCAACATTAGTTTGATTTAGTGATGATTGCCATTCTTCCTGGAGTAAAGTGGAATCTCAGATCTCAGTGTTGTTTTAATTTGTATTTCTATAATGGCCAGAGATATTGAACACTTTTTCATGTATTTATTGGCTATTGGTTTTTTCTTGTTTTGTGGGTTTTTGTTTTTGCAGAGCTGGGAATCAAACTCAGGACCTTGCACTTGCCAGCCAGGAGGTGGTACCACTGAGTTACAGCCCTGGCCCCATCTTTTGTTTTCTTTTTTTTTTTTTTTTTGAGACAGGGTCTCGCTTTGTAGTTCAGGCTGGCCCTGAGCTCACTATGTAGCCCAGGCAAGCCTGGAACTCAGCAATCCTCCTGTCTCTGCCTCCCGAGTGCTGGGATTACAGGCGTGAGCCACCACACCCGGCACTGTGGTATGTGGTATTGATTGCTGGTGGGCGTGAGTCTCCACGCCCAGCATTGTATGTGGTTTCTGGGGATCAAACTCAGGACCTTGCACTTGTGAGGCAGGCGCTGGAACCACTGAGCTAACCCTCCGGCCCTCATCTTTTGTTGTCTTTTATTCATTTTCCTACCTTATTCCTTTCCCTTTATTTTTGGTGGTGGTGGGGGAGCAATACTTTTAGTTAGAGATGACTTTTTTTTTTTTTTTTTGAGACAGGGTCTCACTTTGTAGTTCAGGCTGGCCCTGAACTCACTATGGTGCCCAGGCAAGCCACCGCGAACTCAGCAGTCCTCCTGTCTCTGCCTCCCGAGTGCTGGGATTACAAGCGTGAGCCACCACCTCTGGCATTGTGGTATGCGGTGTTGATTGTTGGTGGGCATGTCTCCACACCCAGCATTATATGTGGTTACTGGGGATCGAACTCAGGACCTTGCGCTTGTGAGGCAGGCGCCGGAACCACTGAGCTAACCCTCTGGCCAAGATGACCTTTTTTTTTTTTTTTTTTTTTTTTTTTTAGTTACTTATATGTTTTAGGTGTTAGTCCTCTGAGGAATAACCGTCACGACTTTTTTCCCAATTCTGTAGGTTGTCTTCTGTTGTTTCCTTTGCTGTGGAGCTTTTTAATTTGATATGATCCCACTTGTTGGTTCTTGGTGCTGTCTCTTATGCAACTGAGGCCCTGTTCAGAAATCTTCCTTTCTTTCAGACAGGCTCTCGCTTTGTAGTTCAGGCTGGCCCTGAGCTCACTATGTAGCCCATGCAAGCCTTAAACTCACAGCAATCCTCCTGCCTCTGCCTCTCAAGTGCTGGGATTACAGGCATGAACCACCATGCCCAGCACTGTGGTGTGTGGTACTGATTGCTGGTGGGTGTGAGTCACCACACCCAGTATTCTTGTATATGGTTACTGGGGATTAAACCAGGGACCTTGCACTTGCTAGGCAGGCATGGGAACCACTGGGTTAAATCTCTGGCCCCTTACAAGCAGTTTTGAGAGTATGAAACTAGTAGCCTCACCAAATTTTGGGTGGGTGTAGAGGCAGGGAGGACTCTCTAGAGGAAGAGACTTTGAAGCTGACACCCAAAGGCTGAGTAAATACAAAACCAGGTAAAAAAAAAAAAACAAAGTAAGAGGAAGGAGGCGTGTTCCAGGCAGAGGGCACAGTTTGTGCACAGACCTGGCAGCATGTGAGCCTGAGAAGAGGACAGAGAATTGAAGCTGCTTAGTCTGGCAGGGAGGGTGTGGTAAGAAGGGAATCCAGATGAGTCACCACCAGGAAGGAGATCTATCATCAGCCAAGCCCAGGTTCAGACCCGGTCCTGCCACCTTCTGTGACCCTAATGTTCAGAGCCTCCATTTTCTCTCCTGCTGCATCTTGCCTCATGCATAGTACTTGAGTCACAGGTTCTTGGCCTGGCCCCAGCAAGCCCTCAGGACGCATTCAGTGCAAGTAGTTTTGTCTGCTATGATCTTGTTATTTGAGCTATTATCATATCATATAATTATATTATTGAAGAGTCACTGCGTGACAGTGGTGGTTAAGGGTATAGGTTAGAGAGCCTGGTTGCCTGCATTCAATTTCAGTCCGTTTACTTTTCCATAAAATGGGGTTAATAGGGGCCGGAGATTTGGCTCAGTGTTTTCAGCGCCTGCCTCGCAAGCGCAATGGTTCTGAGTTCAATCCCCGGTAACCACATACAATGCCCACCAGCCATCAACACCACATACCACAGTGCTGGGAGTAGAGGCTCATGCCTGTTAATCAGTGCTGGGAGTAGAGACTCACGCCTGTTAATCCCAGCACTCGGGAGGCAGAGACAGGAGGATTGCTGAGTGGGAGACTTGCCTGGGCTACATAGTGAGCTCAGGGCCAGCCTGAAGTACAAAGCAAAGACCCCGTCTCAAAAATAAAAAAAAATGGGGTTAATAAATGGCATTTTGTCCCACTGGGCTGTCATGAGAATAAACTAGTTGATATATGGAAGGTGTTCAGGGGACAGTTTGGCAGTTGTCCTTGTCATTATTATTTAAGGATGGAGCCCAGAAAAAGGACTGACACAGGTTGGAGGGCCAATGAAAAGGATCCAAAAGCAGCTTTGGCTGTAGTTTCCTCCTGTCTCCCTCCTCTCTTCAGGGACCTTGGGGAAGGATGTTGTGTAATCCTAGTGCTCTGGGAGGCTGAGGCAAGATAATCACAAGATTGAACTCAGCCTGGACAATTTAGAGAGATTCGTTTCTGTTATTACTCATTAAATAAACTAAAAAGGGACAGGAGACGTGGCTCAGTGAAAAGGCCCTGGGTTCAAGCCCTGTAACTAAAGGAGAAAACAGAAACAAACAAAAAACAAGCCAAAGTCCAAGGACTCTTCCTGTAACCCAGACTTAAGAGAGTGGGTGGCACTTTAGGGCCATTCAAGAAAAAAACAAACACTATCCGCTCTAACTGGGCGGGAGGTGCAGGGAAAGGACTGCGGTGGGAGATGGCACAGGCTGACCTTCGTAGGTCAACTTCGACACCCGGTTTGACGGCCACCGGGGCCGGGGCAAGGCCAGGGACATCCAGACCAGCCTCAGTCCTGCCACAAACGTGGGTGTTTGTCCTTTAAATTGTGAGCCAAATGAAACTCGCGCCTTGTAGGTGCTGTTTGTCACGACAAGGCCAAGAGGGCGGCTTACTGAGCCCTTTGGGGGCGAACCGAAAACTGCCAGCTGCGACCAGGAAGAACAAGGCCTCGGGGGCAGGCCGAGACTGTAACACTGGGAGTGTCACCCGGAGCTCCAGGGATGGCGCTCCCTCCCTCTCCTAACAGTTGAACCTGGGCGGGGCTCCAGTCTCCTCGGGCGCCGGAAACATCCCGGGCGGAGCCTCTGCGTCCTTACCCGCTACGTAGGGCGAGGCCATGGCGCGCAGGCGCAGTTCTCAGTCCAAGGCTGGCTCTAGGACCGCGCGGACAGCGGCCGGGCTCCTCGCTAAATTCTGACCCGGGAGCGCCGCCTGAGTCACGGCCCCGCCCTCTCGAGCCGGACGCTGTGGGAAGCCCCTGAACTACACCGACCGCAGGACTACAGGACAGCCGGACAGCCGGACAGCCGGACGCGCAAGTGAGGCGGTGAGCGCCCGGCCCAGACTTCCCTCGCACCCGCAGCCCCGGCCCCACCGAGACCCTACAGTTCTGGCTTCTAGGATCCTCTGAGATCCAAACCCCCCAGGCCTGCACGACTCTTGTCTCATCTCGGGGACCCCTCCCTCCCTCCGGTCTAAATCTAATACTCAAATACAATCTAAATATAAATACAATCTAAAAGACCAGCTCATAGATTTGAAACGCGCCCTATAAATTCTTCAGGCGTTAGAACCACAATCCCTAGATTCGTGCCCCTCCTTTTGGTGGGAACTCCATTGTCCTGGGCCTCGGACCCGCTACTTTAGATCTGAACCCACAGACCAACGGTGACCTTGGTCCCGCTGCTAAGCGTCCCTAAATGCTCAGACCCACACTCAGAACTTCCTAAACCCCGCCCCGGCGCCTCTAGGCCGAGATCGCTGATCCGCCCTCAACCTGCGGAAGACCCCAGCGTTCCGAGCCTGGGCTCTGGATGTCAGATCCGAGTGCCCAGAGTACGCCCTACGCCAAGCTGGGACCCCATGTGGAGGATCCCACCAGATCTGTACCTCCGTTTTCTTCCCTTATAATCCCCTTGATCCTGGGGATTGAACCCAGGGGTTTTTTTTTTTTTTTTTTTTTTTTGCTTTTTGGAGACAGGGTCTCGCTTTGTAGTTCAGGCTGGCCCTGAGCTCACTATGGTGCCCAGGCAAGCCACCGCGAACTCAGCAATCCTCCTGTCCCTGCCTCCCGAGTGCTGGGATTACAGGCGTGAGCCACCACGCCCAGCATTATATGTGGTAAGCGGGGATCGAACTCAGGTCCTTGCGCTTGTGAGGCAGGCGCCGGAACCACTGAGCTAACCCTCCGGCCCCGAACCCAGGGATTTTTGCACCGCGACACAACTCCAGACCTCCCTACTCTATTGCTTTTCCTTTTTATTTTTATTTTTTAAATAAATAAAGTTAGGGTCTCACCAACTTGGTCCGGCCTCAAACTTGGGATCCTCCTGCTTCAGCCACCCAAAGTGCTGGGATTGCAGGCATGTTCCACAGCACTCGGCTTGTGCCTCTGTCCTTAATGATGCCTGTGCGTGCCCGCAATCCAGGGTCCCTCAAACCTGAAGGTATCTTTTAGTCCCCAAGGGGTTTCAAACCCCGACCCACTGTTCCCATCCTACCCAATCGAGCACCACCTTCAGCCCGAAACCCTGACCCGTAGCCTGAGCATTTGGCCCCACCCGAGGCCTCAGATTTCTCCCTCCACGTCCAGCTGCCGGAAGTGCATACTTCTGCTGGAGGGAGCGGGCTCCAGGGCGAGCCTGTTACCTGACCCTTTTTCTCCTTTCAGATCGCAGCCATGTTCCTGGTTAACTCCTTCTTGAAGGGCGGCGGAGGCGGAGGTGGCGGGGGCCTAGGTGGCGGTCTGGGGGATGTCATCGGAGGCTTCCTCGGCGGGGGCGGCGGCGGCGGCGGTGGTGGTGGTGGCGGTGGCGGTGGCGGAGGTGGCGGTGGCACAGCCATGCGCATCCTGGGCGGAGTCATTAGCGCCATCAGGTAAGGATCGGCCAGGTTCAACAGAATAGAATGGGATTAATCTGGAGACTGAACCGGCCCTTAATTGAGCGGCCCACGCGGGAAGGGCGATTTGGAGGAAGGACCTTGCAGTGACTGTTTGATATAGGGGGCGGGGCTTGACGGCGGGTGGGTGAGTGGGATGTGGAACCTGAGGGGAGGTCTGGAGTCTGGAAAGGTGAGGTTTAATGGATGGGGCGTGGCCTCCCTTGGCTAATTTGAGGACTAATTTCAAAAGGTGAGAGCCAAGGAGTTTGGTGACACTTAATGGAGTTAGGACTTAGGTGGAGTGTCCTATCCGCGATGAGGAGATGGGCCGAGGGGAGACCAGGACTAAAGAGAATAGGGGAAGTCCCCAAAAGAGACTGGGACTGCTTAGGCCTGTAGGGCCAATGGGGAAAAATGCCCAGATGGGGGCCGGAGATTTAGCTCAGTGGTTCCGGCGCCTGCCTCGCAAGCGTAAGGTCCTGAGTTCAATCCCCGGTAACCACATATAATGCTGGGCGTGGAGACACGCCCGCCAACAATCAACGCCGCATACCACAATGCCAGACGTGGTGGCTCACGCCTGTCATCCCAGCACTCGGGAGGCAGAGACAGGAGGATTGCTGAGTTCGCGGCGGCTTGCCTGGGCACCATAGTGAGCTCAGGGCTAGCCTCAACTACAAAGCGAGACCCTGTCTCAAAAAGCAAAAAAAAAAAAAAAAAAAAAAAAAAAAATGCCCAGATGGGAGTTAGGTTGCTCTTGGCTCCAAATTAGCCATGGTCACCAAGCAGTGATCTCTCAAAGAAGTGGAAACTGCTGAAGCTGGGGTAGGGTGTTGGGAAGACAGACACTTGGGAAGCAGAATGGGGGAATAGGATCTTTGAGCAGATGGGCCCAGGGGAAGACGACGCCCAGGGAACCTGGGGCAAGGCCTTTAATTTTGAGGCCTGGAAGGGGTGGAGACTTGAATCTGGGCCGGATTTTGGGTTGATATTGAATGGGGCCTAGATGATCCTGCCATCTGCCATTGGTTGGATGCATCTTAGCGGAGTGGAGGTCGGTAGAGCTAGAGTGGTAGAGGGAGAGGTGGGCAGTGTGGACGTGGGGCGTGGTGGCTCATGCCTGTAATCCCAGCACTTGGGAGGCAGAGGCAGGATTGCTGAGTTCGAGGCTTGCCTGGGCTACATAGTGAGCTTAGGGCCAGCCTGAGCTACAAAGCGAGACCCTGTCTCAAAAAAAAAAAAAAGAAATGAATAAGAGGAGGACAGGGACGAAGGAAGGGGGTGGAAGACCAAGTAAGGACGGTGGGGGCTGGGATTTCAGTTCTATTGGCTCTGCCAGTTGGCGGCCCCGCCCCCTGGCTCTAACGCCCTCTCCTCTTCCCTTAGTGAGGCAGCTGCGCAGTACAACCCAGAGCCCCCGGTAAGCTGCCCTCCACCGGAGACTTCCTTTTTTCTTTCCGTGCTTTTTCAAGCCCCACCCCATTCCCGGAGAACCCTCCCCTCCTCTTATGAAATTCCTCTGCCATAAAGTCCCTCCTTTACATGTCCTTAGCCACTTCAGCCATGACTCACTTTCTGTGCACTGACTGCTCCTTATTCTTCTGATAATCAGGCTTTCTAGCCCACCCTGGCTTTCCTACCTAGGGTGTTTAGATGTGGGGAGACAGAGCCCATTCCTCACACTGGCTGTGAGCTGTGCTTTCTCTGTAGCCCCCGCGCACCCATTACTCCAACATTGAGGCTAATGAGAGTGAGGAGGTCCGACAGTTCCGGCGACTCTTTGCCCAGCTGGCTGGAGATGTAAGTAACCTACAGACCCTGGCCCTGTCCTAGCCTTCCCAACCCTTCCCCTTGGTCTGTGTCAGTACACTCGTACTTGACCGTGACAATCTCAGAGACCAGTCTTCAAGACCATGGCTCCTCTGAGTTACTTTTCTGCCTACAGGACATGGAGGTCAGTGCCACAGAACTCATGAACATTCTCAATAAAGTTGTGACCCGACGTGAGTGACCAGGGTCCAGCCCTGGGATGAGTAGAGGCATAGGGGCTGGGGTGGCTGTGGTCTCTAGCCTCTGACCTTCACCCTTCCTCCACAGACCCTGATCTAAAAACCGATGGTTTTGGCCTGGACACGTGTCGAAGCATGGTGGCTGTGATGGATGTATCCTTTGGGGCACAGGCTGGAAGAAGCCCTGGGTACTAAGAGAGTTTTCTGAGAGTATAGGTTGAAAAGCTAGGATGTAGCTTTTATATCCAAAAACATGGAGGTGCCTACATCAGAACACACACTCACCTCCAGACATGCAACAATAAGTGACATCAGCTGGCAGTTAGGTTAATGAACTGAAGCTTCACAGATGTCTTATGGGCAGACACTATTACATTGCTTTTGGTTTTGTTTTTATTTTTATTTTTATTTCTTTTTGAGACAGGGTCTCGCTTTGTAGTTCAGGCTGGCCTTGAGCTCACTAGCCCAGGCAGGCATTGAACTCAGCAGTCCTTCTGCCTGTGCCTACCCTTACAGGCATAAGTTACTATGCCCAGCATTGTGTTATGTGGTACTGATTGTTGATGGGCGTGAGTCACCATGCTCGGTATTGTTGTATGTGACTACTGGATTAAGCCAGAGACCTTGCGCTTGCCAGGCAGGTGCTGGAACCACTGAGCTAAATTGCCAGCTCCTCAATACTACGTGTGTGTGGTTTTTTTTTTTTTTTTTTTTTTTTTGAGACAGGGTCTCACTTTGTAGTTCAGGCTGGCTCTGAGCTCACTATGTAGCCCAGGCAAGCCTCGAACTCAGCAATCCTGTCTCTGCCTCCCAAGTGCTGGGATTACAGGCGTGAGCCACCACGCCCGGCACTGTGGTACGTGGTATTGATTGCTGGTGGGCGTGAGTCTCCACGCCCAGCATTGTATGTGGTTACTGGGGATTGAACTCAGGACCTTGTGCTTGTGAGGCAGGCGCCGGAACCACTGAGCTAACCCTCCGGCCCCTCCTCAATACTACTTTTAAAAAAATAATGGCATAGGAGTTTGGACCCTGGTTTTTTATGCTTAGAATTCATGCTTATAAAATCCACATGCACATGAATATACATATAATACCCAAAAACACACATATGCTCAATAGGGCCAGTCTTTAGCCAATCTTGGGTACATAACACCTAGCACATAGGACAGTACAGGCTCACACATACATACATATGGCATGCAATAGGCATGGAGCACATAGGATGAGTAATCCTAGCTCTGCTCCTCAGCCAGGCTACTGACCACTGTGTCTCAATTTTTTTGTCTAAAGTGGGACACGTGATAATGTGGACAGTGAAGTAAAGACATGTAAAAGGTTTACCATAGTCTGTGGCACATAGCAAGTAAACTGTACACAGTAGCTGTTATAATATTACTTGGATTTTTCATTTTGGAATCTGTTTCATTGTCTGAGAATAGTCCTGGAGATTTGGTGTCCTAAGGACTTGGGGAGAAAATGAAGTTCCTAAAGAGCTTAGTACTGTTACTTAGTTTTTTGTTTTTTGGTTTTTTTTGAGATAGGGTCTCGCTTTGTAGTTCAGGCTGGCCCTGAGCTCACTGTGTAGCCCAGGCAAGCCTCAAACTCAGCAATCCTCTTGTCTCTGCCTCCCGAGTGCTGGGATGACAGGCATGAGCCACCACGCATAGCACTGTGGTATGTGGTATTGATTGCTGGTGGGCGTTAGTCACCACGCCCAGCATTGTATGTGGTCACTGGGGATCAAACTCAGGACCCCGCACTTGCGAGGCAGGCACCGGAACCACTGAGCTAAATCTCTGGCCCTGTTACTTAGTTTTTTTTTTTTTTCTGCTTTTTGAGACAGGGTCTCACGTTGTAGTTCAGGCTGGCCCTGAGCTCACTATGGTGCCCAGGCAAGCCGCCGCGAACTCAGCAATCCTCCTGTCTCTGCCTCCCGAGTGCTGGGATTACAGGCATGAGCCACCACGTCCGGCATTGTATGCGGTGTTGATTGTTGGTGGGCGTGTCTCCACGCCCAGCATTATATGTGGTTACCGGGGATCAAACTCAGGACCTTGCGCTTGTGAGGCAGGTGCCAGAACCACTGAGCTAACCCTCCGGCCCCAATGTTACTTAGTTTTTAATCGTAAACCCAGCAGGTACTTGCTCTCATTCCTTTGCAATTCTAAGATGCTGGGTTTTTTGTTGTTTGTGCCAGGGATCGAACTCAGGCCTTTGTGCTTCCAAGGTAGGTGCTGTACCAATTGAGCTAAATCCCCAGTCCAAGACACTGGTTTTTTATACATCCTAACATTTTTGATACTAAGTTGCTATTGAGAATTTTATAGCCAGGCATGGTGAGGCAGATCTATAATTGCAGCACTCAGGAGGCTGAGGCAGGAGGATTGCTATTAGTTTGAGACCAGCCTGGACTAGCAAGACCCTGTCTCAAAAAATAAAAACAAAAAAAAATTTTAGGGGCCGGACGATTATCTCAGTGGTTCTGGTACCTGCCTCGCAAGCACAAGGTCCTGAGCAAGCACAAGGTCCTGAGTTCGATCCCGGTAACCACATATAATGCTGGGCGTGGAGACTCACACCCACCAGCAGTTAGCACCACATACCACAGTGCCGGTAGTGGTGGCTCACGCCTGTAATCCCAGCATTCGGGAGGCAGAGACAGGAGGATTGCTGAGTTCGAGGCTTGCCTGGACTACATAGTGAGCTCAGAGCCAGCCTGAACTACAAAGCGAGACCCTGTCTCAAAAAAAATTTTAGATAAGACAAAAAATAAAACATAGATGACAAGGACTAGAGTGGTAAACAGCTAAGATTGTAGCCCAGGTTGCCTGGTTTGTTATATTGTCATCTACCTAGCCCATTACAGTGTACACATCTGTCCTACTGTTCCTTATTTTTAAAAATGTTTATGATGCATAATAATTACATTGATTTTATTCTTTTTTTTTGAGACAGGGTCTCACTTTGTAGTTCAGGCTGGCTCTGAGCTCACTATGTAGCCCAAGCAAGCCTCGAATTCAGCAATCCTCCTGTCTCTGCCTCCTGAGTGCTGGGATGACAGGCGTGAGCCACCACGCCCAGCACTGTGGTATGTACTATTGATTGCTGGTGGGCGTGAGTCTCCACGCCCAGCATTGTATGTGGTTACCGGGGATTGAACTCAGGACCTTGCGCTTGTGAGGCGGGCGCTGGAACCACTGAGCTAACCCTCCGGCGCCATTCATTTTATTCTTAACTACTTCCTGCCAGAGCGACACCACAGGCAAGCTGGGCTTTGAGGAGTTCAAGTACCTGTGGAACAATATCAAAAAGTGGCAGGTGTGTGGCAGCCTCTGAAACACCTTGCACCCAGATCCCCAGGCCATGGAGACCCAAGCTTCATGGTGCCCAGCTGGACACTCTCCTCTCTGTCCACACAGGCCATATACAAACGGTTTGATGTTGACCGATCCGGGACCATTGGCAGCAGTGAACTCTCAGGGGCTTTTGAGGCAGCAGGTGGGTCTGGCAGGGAGCTGATGCGTGCATGTGGTTGGGCAAAGAATGCTGCAGGTGCACTAGGCTGAGCCTTAGTCCTGGGCGTGGAGTAGGTTGGGCAGAGTGGCCCTCTCACCTAAGGGGCTAACCCTTTCCCAGGCTTCCGCCTGAATGAACATCTCTATAACATGATCATCCGGCGCTATTCCGACGAGGGAGGGAACATGGACTTCGACAACTTCATCAGCTGCTTGGTCAGGCTGGATGCCATGTTCCGTGAGTGACAGACACACTGGCTCTCTTCTTGGGTAGAGATTTGTTCTACTTCCACTGGCCAAGCTTGACCTTGAGGTAGCCAAGGCAGGGGTGCAGAAGCGGTGACCAGAATGTCCCCAGTTCCACCCTCATGGAGCTCACAGTTGGGGCTGCAGACTAAGTCACCAAGATTCCTGTAGCCACTGGGAGCCTGAGGGAAGCCCAGGGGCCTTTTCAAGTCCAGGTGGCACCTGATAACCCTGGGGTGGAGGTGGGGGTGGGGAAGAGCCCATCCAAGTGGGAACCTGAAAGATGAATGGGAGTAAACCCAGTGAAGGGGCCAGGAAGAGTTGCAGGCCATGCAAAGACCTAAAAGGAAAGTGAACACTGTGCTTTTTGTTGTACTCTTAGTTCAAAGAGTGCTGAGGAGGCGGAGGACTGGGAGGGCGGACTAAGTCACGAGGGCTTTATTTTGTGTAGTGCTTGAGATCGGTAGAGCCTCACACATGCCGCCAACCAAGCATGAGTTCTACCACTGGGCTATTCCTCACACCCTGTGGAGGCTTTTTCTTTTTTTTTTGCGGAGATCAAATGTAATAGTGCTCGACCATGGAGCTATACTCTCAACCCATTTTTATATATTTATTCATTTATTTATTATTTTTATTTATTTTTGAGACAGTGTCTCACTTTGTAGTTCAGGCTGGCCCTGAGCTCACTATTAGCCCAGGCAAGCCTCCAACTCAGCAATCCTCCTGCCTCTGCTTCCTGAGTGCAGGGATTATATGTGTGAGCCACCACACCCAGCCCAGCCCTTTTTATTTTTTGTTTTGAAGAAAGGGCTGGTTTGAATTTTTGAGCCTCCTGCTTCGGCCTCTTGAGTGGCTGAGGTTTCAAGCATGTACCACAGCACCTAGCCCCATGAAGGCATTTATGAGCATTAATGCATTGAACCCTGAAGACATTCCTGAGGGCTAGGGGTGTGGCTTAATGCAAAGGCCTTGGGTTCCATCCTCAGAAAAAAAAATTTTTTTTAAGTAAAATAAAATAGTTTATATATGGAGAGCACTTTACACAGTGGTTGGCTTGTGGTAAATACTAAGTGAAGTGGTAACGATTATCATTACTTTGTGTATTTTAGTATCCTAAAATTATGATTATAAAAGCTAGTCCCTCCCACCCTCCATCCTACACCAAAACCTTCCTTTCTTCTCTAGGTGCCTTCAAATCTCTTGATAAAGATGGCACAGGACAAATCCAGGTGAACATCCAAGAGGTAAGAAAGCCTCTTCTCAGCTCTGAACCCCCCCACATCCTGTATCCCAGCAAACCCTGGGGGAGGCGCATGGCTCTCTGGCCTTCCCTGCCCCTCACTGTGTGCCTCCCTCCTGCAGTGGCTGCAGCTGACTATGTATTCCTGAGTGGGACTCTGACCTGCTGCCTCGCTGTGGGAGTCACCGTGGACCCTTGGTCTCTCCCAGACCCCGTCCTTTCTGCAGTCACATCTGCAGAGGTCCTACACCCACTGGCCTTTCTTCTCCTGGCGCTTGGCACCCAGCTTCTCAGTCACCAGCCAGGTCCCCACGTGCCACAACATGCCATGCCCTGAGTTACCCTGACTCTTAAGACATCCTCGTATGTTCTGCCCAATGGTCTCCACACCCAGCTCACACCCTCTCCTATACCTGTACCAAGCCCAATACTCATGCTGCTTCCAAGCCCCACGGGCTGTCTCAGTTCTGGGAGGATCACTTAAGTCTCTGGGACAGTTACCACCCAGGCAGCCAAATGAACTCCAGCCATTAGGCCCACATACCCAGTGCCTTTGCCTGTACTCCGCTCCCAGGGGCCAGGCCCAGGAGGAAATAAATATGCCCCGTTGTTGCTCCCTATGGGCTCTGCCTTCTGTTCTGAGAGGTGAGGGGTCGCTTGAAGTCTGAGGAAGGATTGGGTCCTGGAGGACTGGGTTTGGAGATGTCTCCCTGTCTGTCTTGAGGCTGGACCTGAATATGTCTTACTTCTCTCCTCTACCCCTTTTTTCCTGTTTCTTTCTCTCTCTCTCTTTCTCTTTCTTTCTTTCTTTTTTTTTTTTGAGACAGGGTCTCGCTTTCTAGTTCAGGCTGGCCTTGAACTCACTATGTAGCCCAAATTAGCCTCAAACTCAGCAATTCTCCTGCTTCTGCCTCCTGAGTGCTAGGATTACAGGCCTGAGCCACACCACACCTGGCATTGTGGTATGTGGTACTGTGGATTGAACTCGGGGCCTTCCACTTACAAGGCAAATGCCTGAACCACTGAGTTAAATCCTTGGCCCACACCTTTGTTTCTTACACTGGGTTCTATCAAGCTATAACCTGGTTCTTGCTGAGAACCCTCAGGTCCTTTCAGGTGCTATAATCAAAGCCCAGTCTGGTAAGAGATCTCAATGCCCCCATCTCTATCCCCCCTGTGTGTGAGTGTATGCACGTCTGTAGTTCAGGCTGGCTCTGAGCTCACTATGTAGCCTAGGCAAGCTTCAAATTCAGCAATCCTCCTGTCTCTGCCTCTCGAGTGCTGGGATTACAGGCGTGAGCCACCACACCCGGCACTGTGGTATGTGATATTGTTGGTGGTCGTGAGTCTCCACACCCAGCATTGTATGTGGTTACCGGGGATTGAACTCAGGACCTTGCGCTTGCGAGGCAGGCGCCGGAACCACTGAGCTAACCCTCCAGCCCGACTTTTTAAATTTTTTAAAAATTTTGAGGGCCTGAGGGTTAGCTCAGTGGTTTCGGTGCCTGCCTCGTAAGCGCAAGGTCCTGAGTTCCATGCCCGGTTACTACATATAATGCTGGGCGTGGAGACACACCCACCAACAATCAACACCGCATACCACAATGCCGGATGTGGTGGCTCACATCTATAATCCCAGCACTTGGAGGCAGAGGCAGGAGGATTGCTGAGTTCGAGGCTTGCCTGAGCTACATAGTGAGCTCAGAGCCAGCCTGAACTACAAAGCGAGACCCTGTCTCAAAAGCAAAAAAATTTTTTGAGATAGTCTAAGTTAACCTGGTGGGACATTTGAATTTGTATTTCTCCTGCCTCATTTTGCTGGTATTATAGATGTGTACTCTCTTTCTTCCTTTTTTCTTTTCATTCAGTACTGGGGATTGAGTCTGAGCATGTAGTGTACCACGTGTAATACCTATAACCCCAACACTCGGAGGCTGAGGCAGGAGGATCATTGTGAGTCTGAGGCCAGCCTGAGCAACATATCTAGACTCAGACTCAAAAAATAAGGGATGGGGGCTAGGGATTTAGCTCAGTCATCCTGAGTTTGGTCCCTGGTACTACGTACCACAATGCCAGATGTGGTGGGTGGCTCATACCAGTAATCCCAGCACTTAGGGAGGCAGAGGCAGGAGGACTGCTGTGAGTTTGAGGCTAATTTGGGCTACAGAGTGAGTTCAAGGCCAGCCTGAACTAGAAAGCTAGACTGTCTCAGAAAACTAAAAAAAGCGGGGCGGGGGCGGGGGGGGGCGGAGGGTTAGCTCAGTGGTTCTGGCGCCTGCCTCGCCTGCCTCGCAAGCATAAGGACCTGAGTTCGATCCCTGGTTACTACATATACTGCTGGGCGTGGTGGCTCACGCCTGTAATCCCAGCACTTGGGAGGCAGAGACAGGAGGATTGCTGAGTTCGCGGCGGCTTGCCTGGGCACCATAGTGAGCTCAGGGCCAGCCTGAACTACAAAGCAAGACCCTGTCTCCAAAAAAAGCAAAAAAAAAAAAAAAAAAAAAGCGGGGGGGTGGTAGCCATAGTCTTCATACTGAGCTATATCCTCCATGTGGCCCCAAAATGGAATTAAACTGAGGGTCCTCATCAGTCTTGCTAAACTGCCTGGGCTCGGCTAGAATGTGCAGTCCTCCTGCCTTATCCTCCTAGAGTCGTGTCAGCCCTCACTAGCTTCAGTGTTTGAGCCAGTCTGTCCTTAACTGACTCTGCCTTTGTTGTTGTGATGGGGACCAGGATCAGCATCCTCCTCTTGGGGCTCTGCAGAGGGAAGGCTCCATCCTGAGATAGACGCACTGTCTCATAGACACAACTTCGGGACCCCAGGCACAAGCCTGGGGCAGGACTTGCAGTGTTAAGTGCATGCTAAGTAGCCCTGGTCCTCCCTGAGGGATCAAGGGCTAGAGCAGCTAATATCCCTGAGTGACAGGAGGCTGGGCATGGAAGAGCCGGGATACGCATGCGTGCGCACGCACGCGCGCGCGCGCGCGCACACACACACACACCCAGGGTTGAGCTGGGTTCCCAAGGACCCTGCACGTTTATTGGTGTTTGTCCATAACTCCCAGGTTCTCCGGGCTTCTTGCTCTCACTTATTGTGGGGGAAGGAGGCCCATCCAAGGCAGTACAAGCTGTAGACGGTGCCTGAGAAAAGCATGAACAGGAAATGAGACCACAACGGCCCCTTAAGGTGGGTCCCAGCTTCTCAGGCTTTTAAACCCCTCTGCAGGTTCTCATCCCCAGCCTGGATTCCCATTTCTAGTTAAGGCGTCAGCTCCCTTTCCAGAAAGAACTTCTGGTGGGGATTCCCCCCTTCACTGATCAGGACCAGGCTGGTAGCTTTGTCCCCAGGTGCTCTTCCCACAGGAAGCTAAATCCCTTCTCGCTCACGACCAGCCCTCGGCCCCCAGGACTCACCCCCCAGAGTCACTGCCATGGTCAGTCGGTACAGGAGGTTGTCTGTGGTCCCGCCCTTCAGGTGCACAGGGAGATCATTGTTTGCCTGGGTTTGGGCGTATCAGAGAGAAAAGGGGTGCTGACTGCTGGACAGAGGGCCTGCCCGGACCTCTGAGAGGCCCCGCCCCCGGCTTGGGGGCCCCGCCCCACCCGCTTCTCGCCCCGCCCACCTGGAAGAGTTTCTGCTTCTCTGCCACCCGGTTCTGGAAGCTGTGCTGGGCGCTGGTGCTGAAGGAGCGAATCAGCGCCTGGGAGACCTACGGGGTGAGGGGGGAGAGCAGGGGTTGGAGGCGCCTAGAGGGGTGACCCCCAGGGTGGAGGTGCTGCTGTTTGAAGTCTTACTCTGGTGAGGATTTCAAAGGCGAGCTCGGAACTGTGGGCAAGAGTGCGGGCGGGGCGGGGCGGGGCCTCCTTAGAAGAGGGCCAGCCGATGTGCTGCCCCCTGTTGTTCCAGCACCAGGAGGATCCCAGCTTGGAGGTCACACTGGCTGTTTAATAAGTCCCTGTCTCAAAATAAAAAAGGTGGGCCAGGGATTTAGCTCAGTGGTGCGAGCCTGCCTGGCACTTGTGTACCCGGTATCACAAAAAGGGGGAAAGGGGTAAATCCCAGCATTCGGGAGGCTAAGGCAAGAGGATCACTGCGAGTTCGACCCCACCATGAACTACCTGTCAGGACCCTCTCAAAAATATAAAAAGAGTTGGGGATGTAGCTCAGAAGGCCCTGGGCACAAGGCGGAGGTTGGGGGCTGGAATGGGAGACTGATACATGGAGTCCAGGCCCTCTGGAAGGAGAGAGGACCCAGCGGGAAAATTCCTGTTTGAGGAGTGCGAGTTCTGAGGTGCTGTGGGACAGGAAGAGGGTCCTGGGTTAAAAGGAGCAAAGTGGGCTGTGGGGATATCAAGACCGGATTGGAGTTGCTAAGGGAGTCCTGGATAGGAGCAAGACATGGTGCTGCATGCTGGTAATTCCAGCACCCTGGGAAGCTGAGGCAGAAGCCTCTCTTGGCAAGTTTGAGCTCAGTCTGGGCAACTTGGAGATCTCGCCTTAAAATAACATTGGGGGGGCTGGGAATTAGCTCAGAGGGAAGGCCTTGAGTTCAGTCCCCATTTAAACACACGCGCACACACACGCATGCACTCCCCTCCTGGATAGGGATGGGGTTCCCAGTAATGTTAGAGGAATCCTGGCTGAAAGGAGGAGGTTTAATCGCTCAGCTCTGAGCCCTATTAGTGGTCCCAGCGGTACCCAAAGCTTCAGGTTGGGAGAGGAGTCCCCGGGTGCTCAGCAGGGAGCCCCAGATCCTGAAGGGGCTCACGTTCCAAGGCCCCGTATCCAGCAGGGGTCAGAAGTCCCGCATTAAGGTGAGGGCTCCTGGGCTGGGGGCCCCGGGCTCACCGCGGGGGGCCCTCACCAGTAGGGCCCTCATTCTGCGTCCTCCTCGGGCAGGCAGCGGCTGGAGTCACCTCCCCTCTCCGCCAAGGACACACACCACGCACTGTCCTCCCTCTGGGGAATCGCAAGCCACGCCTGCCATGCGCCACAGCCGAGGAACTTGGGCGCGATGGGGGGGGGGGGGTCGGGTGTGTCCAATGGGGCGCCGGAACACACTGACCCCCGCCCCGCGGGAGCAGCTGCCCTCATTGCGCAGCTGTCTGCCCAAGCCGAGAGAACCGCAGTACTAGGGTATGTGCCCTGTGGGATTGTTTCTTCAGAGATGGCAGCTCTTTACCTGATCTCTCCTAGCAGGCTGGTAGAGGGGAGTGGGGCTGGGGAGCAGGAGCAAAGTTAAATCAGGGATGGAACTCCTTGCTCTGTTGGAAGTGAGTGATTGCATCTGAGCGTTATTTTCATATTTGTGTTTTATTTTCTTATTTGTGTTTTGGCTACATCTGCAGATTGGCCTTGAACTCAAGCAGATAGGCTGAGTTGGAGTTCCTCCTGTCTCAGCCTCTTGAATGCTGGCATGACAGGTGTGTATCACCACACCCAGCTCATTTCTGTATTTGTGACCAAAGACAATTATCAGGACCTTCCTCAGAGGCTTGTTTTGAGAATAATGATCTAACACAGTAACTGTAGAGAAAAATGAGATATTATTTCTAGAGTTAATGTTCATATGAGTTTGAAGCAAGGCTGGGCTCCATAATGAGTTCAAGGCCAGCCTGTCCCAAAAAACAAAAAAACCTAAAACAGAACTCCCGGAGCCAGCCGGACAAAACAAGCAGAGTCGTGAAGTTGAGGGGCACGGATTAAGAAAAAAGAAGATAGGAAAATGGGCTCAGGAGGACCTCTCAGTCAATACTGAGCAGGCACCCATTTATTGAGCAGGTTTTATTTATACTTTTTCAGAGGGCCAACATGGCCTCAAAAATGGTTACATTTGGGCCGGAGGGTTAGCTTAGTGTTTCCGGTGCCTGCCAAGGTCCTGAGTTCGATCCCCAGAAACCACATACAATGCTGGGCGTGGAGACTCACACCCACCAACAATCAATACCACATACTACAGTGCCGGGCGTGGTGGCTCACACCTGTAATCCCAGCATTTGGGAGGCAGAGACAGGAGGATTGCTGAGTTCGAAGCTTGCCTGGGCTACATAGTGAGCTCAGAGCCAGCCTGAACTACAAAGTGAGACCCTGTCTCAAAAAAAAAAAAAAAAAAGGTTACATTTTATCTTATAGGGGAAGAAAAACAGGAACAAAGCATTGGGGAAATCAGGAGAAGGAAATCAAACAGGAGAAGGATATCAACTAGCACACACTTAATTAACTTTATTAGAATTTAGTCCTAACCTACACAGGAACAGGAAGGAAAACAACATGTTGCCAACTTGAGGAACAGGTCAGGGGTCCAAGTCAGAAGTCCTTTACCTTCTCAGTCAGGCATCCCAATGCAGCGATCCAGAGGTCGCAGATCATCTTGGGAGCTGGGCAGCATTGTTTGGTATAGTGCAGATCTCGCAACTACTAGTTGGTGCAGCACCCAGTGCAGATCTCCAGGCCTGAAGAGTCTCCTCCAGCAGGGTCTGCTTCCCAACACAGAACAATAACAACAAAACCCCAAACAAAAATAGCCAGGCGTAGTGTGCATGAGGAGGATTGCCAGGAGTCTGAGGACAGCCTGGGCTACATACTGAGTTTAAAGCCAGCCCAGACTATATATTAAGAAAAAACAAACCAAAACTCCACATATATCAGGCCTGTGGTGTGTTTCTTCACCCCACCCTGGGAATGAACCCAGGGCCTAGTAAGTGCTGGTCAAATGCTCTGTCACTGAGCAACTCCCCCAAACCCCATTTGTTGTTTGTTTTAGAGGTGGAGGCAAACAGTTTTAATTTTTATTTTATCAAGGACAATTTCAAAGACAAAAGGAATAATAGAAACTGGGGATGTAGCTCAGTGGTGCCACACCTGCCTCACCAGCACAAGGTCCCCAACTGGATCTCTGGTAACCACACCCCAAAGGAATAATGAGTTCCCACGTTTGGGTTAGTAACCTACTTCAACAACTGTTATTATGAGAGGTTTTTGTTTGTTTTTGTTTTTGTTTTTGAGACAGAGTCTCGCTTTGTAGTTCAAACTGGCCCTGAGCTCACTATGTAGACCAGGCAAACCTTGAACTAAGCAATCCTCCTGTCTCTGCCTCCCAAGTGCTGGGATTACAGGTGTGAGCCACCACGCCCGGCACTGTGGTATGTGTATGTGGTATTGATGGCTGGTGGGTGTGAGTCACCACACCCAGCATTGTATGTGGTTACCGGGATTGAACTCAGGACCTTGCACTTGCGAGGCAGGCGCTGGAACCACTGAGCTAAATCTTGGCCCTATGAGAGTATTTTTATGGCCAGACATGATGGCAAATGCTTGTAATGCACTGTGGAAGTATGAGTAAGAAGATTGAAAATTGGGGGCCAGACCATGCGTGGTAATGCACTCCAGCATTCTGGAGGCCAGCCTCCTGCCTCAACCTCCCCAGTGGTGAGTTTACAGGCATGTGCCATCATGCCTAGCCAAAATAGTGTAGTTAAAAATCTTAAAATGTGGGGCCGGAGGATTAGCTCAGTGGTTCCGGCACCTGCCTCACAAGCGCAAGCTCCTGAGTTTGATCCTGGTTACCACATGTAATGCTGGGCATGGAGACTCAAGCCCACCAGCAATCAATACCACATACCACATACCACAGTGCCGGGCGTGGTGGCTCATGCCTGTCATCCCAGCACTCAGGAGGCAGAGACAGGAAGATTGCTGAGTTCGAGGCTTGCCTGGACTACATACTGAGCTCAGAACCAGCCTGAACTACAAAGCGAGACCCTGTTTCAAACAAAACAAAACAAAAAATCTTAAAATGTGCCATCATGCCTGGCCAAAATAGTGTAATAGTGATTTAGCTCAGTGGTTCTGGCACCTGCCTAGCAAGTGCAAGGTCCCTGATTCGATCCTGGATAAGCACATACAGCAATATCAGGCATGGTGACTCACGCCCCCCCTGTGATCAATACCACATATCACAGTGCCAAGCGGGACAGCTTACCCCTGTAATCCCAGTACTCAGGAGGCAGAAGCAGTAGAATTTCTGAGTTCGAGGCTCACCTGGGCTACATAGTAAGCTCAGGCCCAGCCTGAACTACAAAGCGAGACCCTGTCTCAAAAAAAAAAAAAAAAGTGCAAGGCCTTGTGTTCAATCCCTGGAACCCCTCCCCCCAAAATCAAGGGGGGGCACCTGGAGATATAGCTCAGAGTGAAGGTCCTAGGTTCAATCCACAAAGAAAATCGAAAGAGGCTGCTCTATTTCCAGCCTAGGAAGAAACTAAATAAACAGGCTTTGTTGAGTACCCTTCTTTTACCATCTTTAGATTGTACACACTGTGTCCAATCATACTTCTACATGACTGTGTTTCAGTGAAACTCAGGACACAAACAGTTTGGGGGATCTTTAGGTCTTCATCTCTGATGCCTCCTGTGTTTTTTGTTTTGTTTTTTGCAGTACTGGGGATTGAACTCTGGCCCATGTGCACCCAAGGTTGGCGCAGTACCACTTGAGCTAAATCCCCAGCACCTCTTGTGTTACTTAAAACATCGAAT
>PVIC010006632.1:31255-53680 GCA_004025085.1 Thryonomys swinderianus
GCCTCGCAAGCGTAAGGACCTGAGTTCGATCCCCGGTTACCACATATAATGCTGGGCGTGGTGGCTCACGCCTGTAATCCCAGCACTCGGGAGGCAGAGACGGGAGGATTGCTGAGTTCGCGGCAGCTTGCCTGGGCACCATAGTGAGCTCAGGGCCAGCCTGAACTACAAAGCAAGACCCTGTCTCCAAAAAGCAAAACAAAAACAAAAACATTGAATACATTTTAAGGTCTTTTTTCTTGTTAGTCTGCTTTATTATGGGGTATCAGCCATGTTCCATCCTGAGAAGTATGGAGAAAGCGGTTCAAGATCTGTCTTCCGGCAGCTGACAGGGACCATGTGGTTTTGAAGAAAAGGGGAACAGAGGTAAAGGCTGGGAGTTTACATAGCTAGGGCTTTGCATAATTGGCAGCATAGATAATCCCGCCCAAGTCTCCTTGAGTTAACTTTTCCTCAGGGCTGATTGTGCCAGTGTCTGGGACAACTGGCCATTCTGGGCCCATCTTAGAAGGGCAGTTTAGCTCTCTCCTGGGGTAGTTGCTCAGGCTGGGGGTGATGTGTGGCCCGTCATTTCTGCACTCTCTGGTGGCTGCAGGTTTGGGACAATGACTGGAGACTTCTTAGCATCATTTCAAGGGGACACTGCACACTGCACATCCTGAAAAGTACATTAGCTACTCTTATATCAATGCCCTTGGTCTTGAGGGGAGATGAGATAGACCAGGTAAATTTCAGGCTATTAAACTTCGTATTACTTGTTTTTAGGCAGGTGCTGCCTGCCTGTGTGATTAATATGCCTGTGTGCTGAGTGGACCCACATTTTATGTGCCAAGCATATCCAGCCTCTAAGATGGCATTACATTCTGACTTTTTGCTACTTTCCTACCTCCGCCCACTACTTTCAACACACATATGCTTGGTTCATTACATGTGAGGACAGTGTAGTTGCTCTAATCATCTGTATGTTGACTTTAAATTCAGTTGTATCCATAGCATCTGGCATATGAGTGTGCTTGATAAATATTTGTTAAAGGAAATACACTAAATGTTTTTGACTCAGTCACTTTCACCTCTCGAATAAAGTAGTAACTCTGCCTTCTTTTAGCTTCCACCCATCACACTGAGATCTTTCTGTGCATCTCTGTGAGAGTCTGGCTACATATATGCCCACTCATCTACTGCTGGCCGTTTAGATCGACTGTCCTGGGAACTTGAACTCACAGTCTTCGTACATTGCGAGCTGCACCCCCAACCTTTTTGCTGTTGTTTCAATTTTGAGACAGGTTTTCCACCAAAATGTTAAGTTGCCAAGTGTATCACTTTCTTGTCAGTGGGACAAAATATCTGACACCTGCCACTTAAAGGAGGACATAGAACACACCTTTCTAGGTCACCCTTCCAGTGACCTACCTCATCTTTTTCAAAATTTTAGAAATTTATTTAGACCCACGCCTTCTGACTAGGCCCCACTGACTAACAGCACATTCTGCTATTATCAATGGATTAAGGCACTGTGGGAAGAAAATAGAAAACATTCTAAGGAAGGGACCAGAAAATTTGGTGACTTAGTTTATTTTTTGTTTGCTATACCAAAATATCTAAAACTAGGTTTAAAAAAATCCAAAGTAGTTTTTAAAGAATAGAAGTTGCCAGGTACACAGCAATTTAGCAATTTAGTGAGACTCTGTCTTAAAAGAAAAAAAAAGTGCCTTTTTAACAGCTACATAATACTGTGCAAAATGCAAGACCCTTTATTCAAATAGTAGGAAAATACTATTAGAAATACTAAGGTATAAAATGTTGTCTTTTCTTCTCTGATGTCTTCCAAACTGTCGTGGTGTTTTTTACTTTTTTGTTTTTGCTTTCTGTGGTTCTAGGGATTGAATCAGGGCCTCTCACATGTAGGCAAGTGCTGTATCACTGAGCCATGTTCCTGACCCTTCTTAACTTTCTTTTGAGACAAGATCTTGCTGAGTAATTTGTCCAGACTGGGCCTGAAGTTGTGCCGGCCTCAGCCTGTCAAGCAGCCCAGATTACAGGTACATGTCCCTGTGCCCAGTTTATGGTGATATTTTTAACCTGCTCTTTAATGCTGGGCTCCCTAGGGCAAAGGATACTCCTGGGTGAATACAGTCACTCAAAAGCAAATACGCTGAGTGTGCCACTAGACCAGCTCACTGTGGGTGGCTTGCCCAATGGGGAACTCAAACCAATGTGCCATGGCTCACCCTGCTCTGAGAGGCCATGAACTGTAAGTGCCACACCCTGCTCTTCCCTGTACCCACTCCCAGGCTTGTGAGAGGAAGAACAGACATCCAAGCACCCATTTTAGGGTGGCATAGAGTGGTGAGAGTTGAGACCAGACAGGAGCCAGGCACCTAGCCCCTGGCATTTGCTCCATTAACCACAGACTTGCATTACAAAACACAAATGCAAAGATAATGTTATCAAAAGTTTCAAGGGGCAACCGCAGAGCATTGTGCCCTGAGGATGGGGCCCCTCATGCTTCCGGGCTGGTCTTCCAGCTTGACTTGCGGAACTCCTAAAAATCCTCCTGCCAGAAGGGAAGCTGTTGTTCTGAACAAGACGTAGGCTGCTGTGAATGTGCCCCTGTAGGGATGAAGCTAAGAACCCACTTCTATATCCCAGATCAAGAAGCAGCCAATCAGGTGCCATAGCACATGCCCATAATCCCAGCCCTCCAGGAGGCTGAGACAGGAGGATTGCCAATTCCAGGCCAACCTGGGCACCTCAGTGAGACCCTATCTCAAAATACAAAGTAAAACTAGGGCTGGAGATGTAGCTCAGTACAAAAACCCTGGGTTCAATCTCCTGGTATGTGGTAGTGGGGAGCAAACTCAGGACCTTATGCTTGCCAGGCAGACACCAGAACTACTGAGCTAAATCCCTGGCTCTGACAGGGTCTTGTTTTGTAGTTCAGGGAGGAAGAGAAAGAAAGAACACAAAAGAAAGAGCAGCTGCAGCCAGTGTGAAGCTCTGGGGAATGGTTTTGTCACCTTGCAGACAAATGGGCTGAAATCCAGCATGAAGAGCTTTGCTGTCCTGTACTAATATGAAGATTTAGCTGCTATAAAACAAAAAGAAGTTCAATATTGTGGCATAAAGGACACAGAGTTCCTGTATTGGCCAATCTCAATGTAAAAATCTTGTTTGGATCTTGACATGAATAAACAGTATAGAGAATTTTTTTTTTTTTTGAGACAGGGTCTTGCTTTGTAGTTCAGGCTGGCCCTGAGCTCACTATGTAGCCCAGGCAAGCCTGGAACTCAGCAATCCTCCTGTCTCTGCTTCCTGAGTGCTGGGATTACAGGCATGAGCCACCACGCCCGGCACTGTGGTATGTGGTATTGATTGCTGGTGCACGTGAGTCACCACGCCCAGCATTCTATGTGGTTACCAGGATCGAACTCAGGACCTTGTGTTTGTGAGGCAGGTGCCGGAACCACTGAGCTAAATCTCCGGCCCTAGAGAAAAATTTTTGAGACAATTGGAAGTTTTTTTTGACAATTAGAAATTTAAATCACAACTGACATGTCTTTCAACATTATGAAAATTATCAAAGAAGAGAAAACCTGGGCCAGAGATTTAGCTCAGTGGTTCTGGTGCCTGCCCCACAAGTGCAAGGTCCTGAGTTTGACCCTGGTGACCACATACAATGCTGGGCATGGAGACTCACGCCCACCAGCAATCTACCACATACCACAGTGCTGGGCGTGGTGGCTCACGCCTGTAAACCCAGCACTCAGGAGGCAGAGGTAGGAGGATTGCTGAGTTCCAGGTTTGCCTGGGCTACATAGTGAGCTCAGGGCCAGCCTGAACTACAAAGTGAGACCCTGTCTCAAAAAAAAAAAGAGAAAACCTGAAGAAATTCAGCAGATGTACCACACACCTGCAATCTCTGCACTTGGAAGGCTGAGGCAGGAGGATTGCTCTGAGATTGAGGCCAGCCTGGGCTCTCTAGTGGTCAAGGCCAACCTAAAATCTTAAACATTTGTATATCTATCACCTAGATTTTACAATAAATATTCTGCTCTATTTGTTTTATCATCTATCTCTATTTGCTGTGTCTAACCACCCATGCTCTAATTCATCCATCAGTCCCTATTATCTTTCAAAGTATCAGAGACATCAGTATTTTGCCAAATATTTCAGAATGTGCCATACCCACACTACCTGCATATTGGATTATATTAAATCGCTCTTAATTTTTATGTGTAACATTGCAGTTTTAGTTGTTTTTAAAGTCCTATCTGAATACATATTCAGATACTTGTGATGGAACAGTATCAGAGTGTATGTTATCTCTTGCAAGTAACAAATGACTCCAAAGTGTAGCAGTTCAAAACAGTAACTGTTGCATCTGTTTCTGTGTTGAGAATCCGGGGGAGGCTGAGCTCTGCAGCACAGATCAGGGCATGAAGTCAGCAGGAAATTGCTTGTAGGAGGCCACAGGCTCCAGAACTGGGCTTTGGTGTCACCCTGCTGCCACCTACTGGCAGACAAAACAACCTCGCTCTTGCCAACGCGCTGGGATGGATGGGGCTCAGGGTCTCTTGCCCACTAACTAGACAAGTGCTGTGCCCGAGTAAGGACGTTTATTCCCCTGCCTGTTCTCCCTCCCCTCCCATTTCCTTTCCTTTCTCTCCCTCCTTCCCTTCCTTCCTTTCTTTTGAGACAAGGTCAACGTCTTGCTATGTACTTCAGGCTGGCCTTGAAGTACTACAGTGCTCAGGCTAGCCTTGAACTCACAGCAATACTCCTACCTCAACCTCCCGAGTGCTAGGATTACAGGTGTGCACCACCACAGCTAGCTTTTTTTCTTTCCTTCCTTTTATTCTTTTTCCTTCATCTTTATTCTTTCTCTTCTTCCCTTTCCTTTCTCTCCTTTTATTCCCCTTTTCTTGCCCTTCATCCTTCCTTTTTGTTCAAAAATTTTTTTTTTGAGACAGGGTCTTGCTTTGTAGTCCAGGCTGGCTCTGAGCTAACTATGTAGCCCAGGCAAGCCTGGAACTCAGCAATCCTCCTGTCTCTGCTTCCTGAGTGCTGGGATTACAAATGTGAGCCACCAGGCCCAGCACTGTGGTATGTGGTACTGATTGCTGGTGGGCGTGAGTCACCACGCCCAGCATTGTTGTGTGTGGTTACTGGGATTGAACTCAGGACCTTGCGCTTGCACGCCGGAACCACTGAGTTAAATCTCCAGCCCTCTTCTTAACTTTTTAAACCATAGGTTTTCTTTTCCTTCTTTATTTTTATTTTGCAGTATCAGAGATCAAACTCGGGTCCTTGTGCTTGCAAGGTAGCTGTGGTACCATGAGCTAAATCCCCAGTCCAGAACATAGGTTTTTTGATGCTTAGTAAGCAGAAAGAGAAACAAAGAGAACTCCCACATTTATTGAGTTTTTTTCTGGTCTGAGTTCTCTAATATTCCCCATAGAAGTGACAGACAAAGGTTTCCTGATAACATTACATTGATAATGATCTAATGCCGAGCCAGGTAGGAGCTCCCCCAGAGCCTTTTCTAATGTCCGTCACATCCGGGGCTCACTAATTAGTATGGATTCTGTAGTGCTCAATGAGCTGAGAGCCAAGGACAAAGGCCTGTCCACACTCTCTGCATTCGTAAGGCTTGATGCCAGGATGGATTCTCTGGTGTTCAGTGAGCTGTGAACTACGGATGAAGGCCATCCCACATTCCCTGCATTCGTAGGGCTTCTCACAGGTGTGAATCCGCTGATGGTGGGTCAGCTGCGAAACGCGAATAAAAGCTTTGCCACATTCCTTACATTCATAAGGCTTGTCTCCTGTGTGAATCCTCTGATGCTGAACAAGGTACGAGCTGCGACTAAAGGCCTTCCCACAGTCCTTGCATTCGTAGGGCCTGTCCCCGGTGTGAACTCTCTGGTGCCGAGTGAGCTGCGCGTGCTGTCGAAAGGCCTTCCCACAGTCCTTACACTCATAGGGCTTCTCCCCGGAGTGGATCCGTTGATGCCGAGTCACTTCGGAGCTGTGAATAAAGCCCTTCCCGCATTCCTTGCACTCATACGGCTTCTCCCCAGTGTGGATTCGCTGATGGACAGTCAGCTGTGAGTGCTGCCTAAAGGCTTTCCCACACTCTTTACACTGGTAGGGTCTAGCACCTGTGTGAATTCTGCGATGCACAGTAAGCTGTGAGCCTCGGATGAAAGCCTTCCCGCAGTCTTTACACACATAAGGCTTCTCCCCTGTGTGAGTTCTTTGATGCAGAATTAGCTGGGACTGCTGCCTAAAGGTCTTTCCACACTCTTTACATTCATAGGGTTTGTCACCAGTATGAAGCCTCTGGTGCAGGATAAGTTTTGAGGTACGACCGAAGGTCTTGCCGCATTCCTTGCAGCTGTAAGGTTTCTCACCGGTGTGAATTCGCTGATGCTGAGCAAGGTGTGATGCGCGGCTGAAGGCCTTCCCACACTCCTTGCACTCAAAGGGCTTCTTCCCAGTGTGAGTTTTCCGATGCTGACTCAGGTATGAGCTGCGGCTAAATGCTTTCCCACATTCGCTGCATTCAATCAGCTTCTCGCTGGTCCCACTGTGCTGAGGCGGAGTCAGTGACCCGTGATGCTCAGAAGTGGGCATGTTTTTATAGGTGATCTCTTGCTTGAACTGGCATTCCTGGTTTACGTGTTGTCTCCCAAATGGGACTCTGCATTCCCAGTCACCTCTAAAACGGGAGCCATCAAAACCACAGTTTTTAAGGTTTTCCATTAACTCCCAACTGAAAGATTTTATTTCAAAAGTATCTTTTTGTGGAAATGTCTGACATTCGGACTCTAACCCTGGAAAACACAAGCGAAAAGCCACAAAAACTAGTATGTTTTATGTACATACACAATCTCCTCATGATGAATGCAACCATGTATACTATAAACAAGTACTAATACAAGTAAAAATTAAAAAAGGAATAAGCTGTTCTCTTCTATGAAAAATAAAAAACTAGAGTAAAATGGGGATGATAGAATGAAAATAATCATAAAAAGTGAAAAGCTTCCATAAGCCTCAGATAATGGCCAATTTCAAAAAAAGACATGAATGCAAAAATATGTTACAAGGGCCAGAGATTTAGCTCAGTGGTTCCAGCACCTGCCTAGCAAACACAAAGTCCCTGGTTGGATCCCGGTAACCACATACAACAACACAGGGCATGGTGACTCACACTCCCTGGCAACCTGTACCACATTCTACAGTGGCTGGTGTGGTGGCTGATGCCTACAATCTCAGCACTCGGGAGGCAGAGGCAGGAGGATTGCTGAGTTTGCGGCTTGCCTGGGCTACATAGTGAGCTCAGGGCCAGCCTGAATTACAAAGCAAGACCCTGTCTCAAAAAAAAAAAAAAAAAAAAAAGTTACGAGCTTATATGGTACCAGGAGGGTGTAAGACACAATAATCAAGCCAGGCTCTCCACTTTGATATGGATCAGAACCATCCTGAAAGCACATTAACCATACAAATGCCCAGTATCACTTCAGTCTGAATCAGCTACAAGAATAGCCCAAAGTGTTTTGAGTGTGAGTGTATGTATTTATTTGATATATTTTAAGTCTCTCTGTGGTGCTGGGGATTGAACTGAGGGCTTCACACATACACATAGTTTTGTTTTGTTTTGAGACAGAATCTTACTATGTAGTTTAGGCTGGCCTTGAACTTCTGGTGATTTCCTGCCTCAACCTTCCAAGTGCTGAGATTCTAGGTGTGCACCACCATGTCCAGCCCACATATTTTTAAACTGAGCTTAAAGTCACATACCATCAAATTTCCCACTTCACTTATCTTGAAATGCACAGTTCAGTGGCTTATAACACATTCCCACTATCTAGTTTGAGAACACTTCATCAACCTACATAGACTCCTACATAGAGAGAGAGAGATAGATAAAAAGATAGAAAAATACCACCTAAAGCCCATAAAAAGTCACTCTCTTGTTTTCTATTTCCTCCATCCCTGGGAAGCCAGTCATTAGGTTCAGAGTCAATAATTTTGTCTTTATCCCTTTGCCTGTTCTGGACATTTCATGTAGATAAAATATTTCTACTTTTTTTATTTGTATGTTTTTTTTTTTGGGTGGTACCAGGGATCAAACTCAGGCCCTTGTGCTTCCAAAGTAGGCACAGTACCACTTGAGCAAAATCCCCGGCCCTTGTACATTTGATTTTTAAGATAGGGTCTTCCTATGTAGCCCAGGTACAATTCTCCTGTCTCAGTCTCCTGAGTACCTGGGATTCCAGGTGTGCATCTCTATGCCCAATTCGAGGCAATGTCTGTAACATGTGCCATTGTTTGACACTGAGTCCAAACAAGATAAAAATCTCTGCCTAGACTTCTTACTACCTTCCCACTGTGCTGTGAGTACATTCCACATGCACTGTCATGGTTCACAGGCTCACAGTGCTCTTGACAAAGTGGGTCCCTGTTATCTCTCCCACTTTTGTACCAAACCACAGGCTTCGTTTGAGCATGTGCAATAACTGCAGGCATTTTCCACCTCAGACTAAGCAACAAGCCCTGTGCTCTCTGCATGGTTTTTTCTCATTTCTCAGGTTTCAGATGAAAACTCATTTTTTTTTTTTTTTTGAGACAGGGTCTCGCTTTGTAGTTCAGGCTGGCTCTGAGCTCACTATGTAGCCCAGGCAAGACTGGAACTCAACAATCCTCCTGCCTCTGCCTTCCGAGTGCTGGGATTACAGGCGAGAGCCACCACGCCCGGCACTGTGGTATGTGGCATTGATTGCTGGTGGACGTGAGTCTTCATGCCCAGCATTGTATGTGGTTACCAGGGATTGAACTCAGGACCTTGCGCTTGTGAGGCAGGCGCCGGAACCACTGAGCCAACCCTCCAGCCCTTTCTCCAACAATTTTAAAGTTGAACAAATAATGCAGGGGACGGAAGTGTAGCTCAGTGGCAGTATGTGCTTAGTTATGGTGGGGGAAGCCCTAGGTTTAATCCTAGCATCAGAGCAAAAATAAAAAACCCAAAATACAGAAAACCCATGATGCAAGGTATTGTTATAACTGTAGTAACCATTTTGTACAAATATTCCTTGAACTTAAACTTACTAAGTACAACTTTGTCCCTAAGTATGACATCTCCCTGATCCACTTCCTCTTCCCACCTGAATCCTGATAATTACCATTCTCCTCTCTCTCTTTGGATGAGTTGACATTTTTTAGATTTAACATATAATTGCGATTGTATGATATTTGTCTTTCAGTGTCTGGCTTATTTTACTTAACGTAGTACCTTCCAGAGTCACCCATGTATGAGACAACAGCTCTGTCTTTTCAAACGGATCATCTCCATTCTGGACTCCAGTCCACCTGAGGTGGTGTTATGAGAAATGCCTGCTCAGTGTAGACTGCAGGAGCACAGCTAACAACTAAGGTACCTCATCAATAGCCAAGGACATTCAGTGCTCCATACTACCACTCTCCCTTCCCTTAACAACCCCTGCCTAGCAACACTCTGTGCTGCTCAAACTAGCCAGTTGGGAGAGATTGTAAACCTTCAACCCAACCAATGGGGAAAAAGGTCAGCTGCTTCTCCTGTGTTAGGGATGAAAGGGCCAACCCTTTGTCCTGTGCATCTGCTGCCTCATTGCTGAGATGTGCGCATGCCCTTTTCTGCAAAAGTATAAAGCCTTGTTGAGATTTCTTGGTGTCTAAGTGGTTCATTATCTGTACTGACAAACAGAGCCTGGGACTCATTTCTAACAAGTTATGGGAAATGACAAGGGTCTTTTTTCTTATTAAAGACCCATAGTATTCTATTGTGTTTGGTATATACATTTTCTTTATCCACTCATCTGTGGTACTGATTGCTCGGATTATGGGTGTGAGTCACCACACCTAGCATTGTGGTATGTAGTAGAGGATTGAACTCAGAACCTTGTGCTTGTAAAAACCACTGAACTAAATCCCCAGTGGTTTTGAGACACTTTTTTTCTAAGACGTGAAGATACTTAGAGAAAAAAAGGATTCAGAGATGCTGGGCTTGGTGGTTCAAGCCTGTAATCCCAGCACTCAGGAGGCAGAGGCAGGAGGATTGCTGAGTTCGAGGCTTGCCTGGGCTACACAGTGACCTCAGGGCCAGCCTGAACTACAAAGCGAGACCCTGTCTCAAAAAAAAAAAAAAAAGGATTCAGAGTACACGTAAACTGGCAGCCACCTGGAAGAAAAGGGCACGAGCCTCTTTGAAAGGAAAGGAACTGTGAGAAAGAACAGAGAGGAAATAAACAGAGGGAAAGGTTCCCCTGGAACAGATATTCCGCTCTTTACAGCTTTAGGTCTCAGCTTTCTTTCCATAGCAAAGCTGTGAGGGGAGCTGCCTGACAAAAACTCAACCCACAGCCCGGAGTTGACTCCCTCACAGGGCTGTTACCCCTAAGTCCTGCCCCATGGCAGCAACCCTTCCTCACCTTGATGCCATAGTCCTGTCCTGTCATTTGTAACCATCCATGGTTCTTTTCCTTGCTCCAATAACGAGATGACAGCAGGCTTTGAAATGGGAAGTCCTGGTTAAAGGAAAAGAAATGGGACATGATTGTACTGTTCCAAAATTCAAACCCCGATTGTTGTCCACCAAGGAATCAGGGCAATTATAGGAAGGAGTGAAGACTGGTCAAAAGATGGGAAGGAGGATGGAGGTGACCAGTGGAACTACTCATTCCCAACTCTACAAAGGACAAACAATAATCTTGGTACAGAGGACAGAAGTTCATTCAAAAACTTTTAAGTTGCCTAGAGATTCTACTAGGTTCAGCCTAAATACATAGAGTAGATAACTGCGGTGCTTATACTGCATTAGCCCTCTCTTTCGCTTTCAGTCTGTTCCCTGGATGGCCCTACTCCATGCTGGACTTTCTGCCCCAGACAGCCACCCTGTAGGGACTTCATGCCCTCTAGTGGCACTACTTGCTGTCTTTACTCCTTTAGCCCAGATGTGGAACCAGCCAGTTCTCAGCCTTGTGGTCCCTGGTGCTTCATTTTCTGTCTGTCCCTGAGTGATCATTAGCCTTACCTAGTGAGACCAAGTGACTGAAGTTCTCCAAAGTCACATCTCTGTATAAGTCCCGCTGGGAAGGTTCCAGAAACTTCCATTCTTCCTGAGAGAACTCTATAGCCACGTCCCTGAATGTTACCAATTCCTGAAATAAACCCATACATTAATAATGAAGGCTTTTCATTTCTTAAACTTTTTTTTCACTTTTTCTTTGAAAAGTAAAAAGAAAATGATAAAGGATGGATAGAAAGGGACAAGGGGATCAATCTCTTGCAATAGGAAAGTGATCCAAAGGAAAAAGGGCAAGGGGCGAGGCAGAGAAGCAGCAGAAGTGAAAGGAACAAAGACGTGCCATGTACAGGAACCTAATAACTTCAATTAATATAAACACTATGCCATAACTTGAGCTAAGACAAAATATCAACACATACAAAAAAAGGGATAGGGGAACCTGGAGAGGAGGGGGGAGTTGAGGAGAGAAAAGGGACTTAAAAAACAAACAAGTTGGGCCGGAGATTTAGCTCAGTGGTTCCAGTGCCTACCTCCCAAGTGCAAGGCCCGGAGTTTGATCCAGGTAACCACATACAATGCTGGGCATGGTGACTCACGCCCACCAGCCATCAGTACCACATACCACAGTGCTGGGCGTGGTGGCTCATGCCTATAATCTCAGCACTTGGGAGGCAGAGGCAGGAGGATTGCTTGCTGAGTTCCAGGCTTGCCTGGGCTACATAGTGAGCTCAGGGCCAGCCTGAACTACAAAGTGAGACCCTGTCTCAAAAAAAACAAAAAAACCCAAACGAGCTATAATATGTACATGTAACCACTCCTCAAAATGACTGTAAATTGCATGAATTGCAAACATGTACTAATAAATTTTTTTTTTTTTTTTTGCAGACAGGGTCTTGCTTTGTAGTTCAGGCTGGCCCTGAGCTCACTATGGTGCCCAGGCAAGCCGCCGCGAACTCAGCAATCCTCCTGTCCCTGCCTCCCGAGTGCTGGGATTACAGGCGTGAGCCACCGCGTCCCGCATTGTGGTATGCAGTGTTGATTGTTGGTGGGCGTGTCTCCATGCCCAGCATTATATGTGGTTACCGGGGATCGAATGCAGGTCCTTGCGCTTGTGAGGCAGGCGCCGGAACCACTGAGCTAACCCTCCGGC
The DNA here is from genome assembly GCA_004025085.1 of Thryonomys swinderianus. Classification (NCBI taxonomy): domain Eukaryota; kingdom Metazoa; phylum Chordata; class Mammalia; order Rodentia; family Thryonomyidae; genus Thryonomys; species Thryonomys swinderianus. The sequence continues at coordinate 43,471 of PVIC010006632.1, forward strand.
CCACTAATAAAATTTTTAAAAATCTCCTTCATACAGCAGGATCCTATTTTCCACATATAAGGGAAGGAGCAAAATCTAGCTAAATGGGGTCTCATAAGTAAATGAAAGACAATATACAAAGTGCACAGCACACAAGGTCCAGGGAAATAATGTCTTTAAAATAAATCCTTTTTTTTTTTTTTTTTTTTGCGACAGGGTCTCGCTTTGTAGTTCAGGCTGGCCCTGAGCTCACTATGGTGCCCAGGCAAGCCGCCGCGAACTCAGCAATCCTCCTGTATCCCTGCCTCCCGAGTGCTGGGATTACAGGCATGAGCCACCACATCCGGCATTGTGGTATGCTAAAATAAATCCTTTTTAGGGCCGGAGATTTAGCTCAGGGGTTCTGGCACCTGCCTGGCAGGAGCAGGTCCCTGGCTCATCCTCAATAATACCGCGCATGGTAGCTCACACCCACCGGCAATCAGTACCACATACCACAAATACCAGGTTTGGTGGCTCAAACCAGTAATCCCAGCACTCGGGAGGCAGAGGCAGGAGGACTGCTGAGTTTAAGGCTTGCCAGAGCTACATAGTGAGCTCAGGGCCAGCCTGAACTACAAAGTGAGACCCTGTCTCCAAAAACAACAACAACAACAAAACAAACAAACAAATATATCTTTCTTAGCATTTCTCCCTTGAAATACTAAGAAAGTATCCAAAATACCTTATAATCTTGTCTTAAAACTTGGGACTTGTAGAAATTGTAAAACTATCCTGAAGACTCAGGGTTATAATTGTCATTTAGTGCCTGGACCTGACAATTCCAAGTGTTCTGAAATATCTGAGCCATGTATGAATGGGAATCTCATACAACAAAATAATAGTGAACATGAAAATTGTGCCCCGCTGGGAAGTTGCTTAGATATCATGAGCACAATTTTTGCTATAGCAAACTTTATAAATTTATTTTTTGGTGATACTAGGAACTGAACCCAGGATATTCATACTAAGCTACACTCCCAGTCATTTTTTAAAAAATTATTTTCAGATAGAGTGTTGCTAAGTTACCCAGGTTGAGCTCACATTTTTTATTTTCCTGCCTAAGGTTCCCAAAATACAGAAGTTATAGGCGTGTGTCACTGTGCACAACTGTTAGGGCAGATTCTTTGTTTTAAAGATGAAATCCTGCTGTACTGCCCAGGTTGGCCTTGAACTCCTGGGCTCAAGCAGTCCTCCTGCCTCTGGATCCCAAACTGGTGGTACTAAAGGGATAATAAATAGTTTGTTGGGAACAATCCTGTTTGGGAGAAATAATTGCACGGTTGAGACTGTGCCTGGTTGGGACCAAAGAATCTTCATTTTATAAGTCACCCCTATTTGATGTTTTAGCTGTGAACAAACATTGTACTTTGGGGCCAGAGGGTTAGCTCAGTGGTTCCGGCGCCTGCCTCGCAAGCGCAAGGTCCTGAGTTCGATCCCCGGTAACCACATATAATGCTGGGCGTGGAGACTCACGCCCACCAACAATCAACACCGCATACTACAATGCTGGACGTGGTGGCTCACGCCTGTAATCCCAGCACTTGGGAGGCAGAGACAGAAGGATTGCTGAGTTCACGGCGGCTTGCCTGGGCACCATAGTGAGCTCTGGGCACCATAGTGAGCTCAGGGCCAGCCTGAACTACAAAGCGAGACCCTGTCTCAAAAAGCAAAAAAAAAAAAAAAAAAAACATTGTACTTTGTAACAAAGTCCCTGTAGATGTGGTATATAATTCTGTAAAGACAATTTGCTAATTGTGTGAGGTCTCCTGAAAACCCTTAGGCAAATTGATAAGGCTGCTAGACTGGTTGCGCAGGTCCCTGGTCCTAAGTACATTGATTTCCTGGTAAGCTTAAGGGGACATAGCTCACATAATTTACCTAATTTACCGGTGAGCTAATCGATAGGGCTGTTTCCATCAAGGATTTCCTTTGTTAGCCCTTCCACAAGATGACTCTCTATTTCCTATTCCCCCTCTACCAATGACCACCTGATAAGTATGATAGAGCAAACTGTTAGCCAATTACTAGGTTTAGGTCCCCCTCCCATGTGTAACCTGAAATGCCCTTAAAAGGGGTAGGTAGCCATTGTCTGGGTCTCCAGTCCAACATTGATAGACTGATTACATGCTGTGCTAATAAAAATGCCCTTGTTGGGCTGGAGATTTAGCTCAGTGGTTCTAGCGTCTGCCTCACAAGTGCAAGGCCCTGAGTTTGATCCCCACATACAATGCTGGGCATGGTGACTCACGCCCACCAGCACTCAATACCACAGTGCCGGTCGTGGTGGCTCATGCCAGTAATCCCAGCACTCGGGAGGCAGAGGCAGGAGGATTGCTGAGTTGGAGGCTTGCCTGGGCTACACAGTGAGCTGAGGGCCAGCCTGAAGTACAAAGCGAGACCCTGTCTCAAAAAAAAAAAAAAAAAAAAAAAAAAGTGCCCTTGTTCATTACATACGTGTGTTGGTCTTCTTCGGGAGACCATGATCCAGGCCTTACAATTTAAGATTGTGACCCTGGCCAGCTGAGCTTTCCTGCTTGCAGACAGACTTCGGGACTTAACTCTTGTCTTCATCTCTGGTAGCAACAGGGACTCCAGAGTGGTCTTACAAACTGTGATGCTTTAGGGCAGAAATACAACAGGATCTGCATGATTTCTCAAGGATCATTGCCAGTGTCTGCCCTGCCCTGTGGGATCTTCATTTGCATAACTTCTCATGGATTATTGATAACTACTCCAGGACTACAGCGGTGTCTGCCTAGCCTTCCCCTCCCCTCCCAGATCTTTTGGAATGTTTGGAATGAAAGGTATGGCAAGCTTGGGACTGGGGAAATAAAAGGTGTAGCAAGCTTGGGTCTGGTGTTTTAACTACCCAGGGTAGCAGGAGCAGGCTCAAAACTCAGATTCTTCTCTAAACTTCTCTAATTTCTACCTAATTATTATTTTGCCATATGACATCAGACTCACAGGCGTCTAGAACTTAACGCAAAGGTTCTTGTTACATACCTTTCCCCAAGGTTCTAGTTATGTCTCCTTTTCCCACAAGTGATAATTATCATTGGTGAGGATGGTAATGGAATCAGGAAATGGAATGGAGGCTGCTTAGGTAGCATATTAGTCTGGGTGGTAAATATTGCAGACTCATTATTCTTTATGCTACTTATATGTTATAGACATGTTTTTATAGTATGAAATGTTTTATAATTTTTTTTTGAGGTACTGGGGATCCAACTCAGGCCCTTTTGTGTCCCAAATATCACAGGTAGAAAAGCCAGCTAGGCATATGTAGGCAAATAGATAGGGCCGGCTCTTGAAAGACTTACAAAAAGGATATCCTCAAAGTTCAACACCATCAGTGAGAAACCGGCAGACTTTATTCTCCCAGGATGGAATGTCAAAATCCAGATGCGGCCCCTCCCTGGGAATGCAAGGATTGAAAATTCCCCAGACAGCGGGCCAGGACTTTGAGCCACCTGGAGGAGTCTCCAGACAAGAAAGACCCTCTAGGGCTTGATTCCTCATTGGACCCTATTCAATGGAAGTTGCTGAAGTAACTGTGCTTGTCATTTACCCATTGGTTAGCCAAGGTTTGCCCATTTGTTTCAGATCTTACTGGAAGCCCCTACGGTACTCATTGGTCAATTGCAACCCATCTACCTTGTTTGAATCTTATTGGTAGCCCCCTATTTCAGACCCATCTTACCTCGTAGCTTTGCTCCATAAAAGCCCTCTAAAAAGTGTGGTGGGGGATTACCCACTTTCTGGGTCCCCTCTTCTGTCTCTGTTAAGGCAGAAGCTTTCTCAATAAAATTTTCTTCCTCAAACCTCTGTCATTCCTAAAATTCATTCTTCGATTTTTAGAGAATACAAACTTGCATTTCAGGTGGGGAGTTAGGCCTTAACTCTCCTGTGTCACAAGGTTGGCGTGGTACCACTTGAGCTAAATCCCCAGCTATTGAAATGTTTTATATTTTAAAGAGAAGGTGACATTTAAAATAGAAGGTTGCTGGGCGTGGTGGCTCATGGCCTGTAATCCAGCACTTGGGAGGTAAAGGCAGGAGGATTGCTGAGTTCAAGGCTTGCCTAGGCTACATAGTGAGCGCAGGGCCAGCCTCAAGCACAAAGCAAGACCCTGTGTCAAAAAAAAGTCAATGAAGAAGATCAAACTGTCTCATCTTCAGACACATGCCTGTAATCTTACCAACCACTTGGAAGGCTGAGCAGGAGGATCACTGAAAGTTAGAAGCCAGACTGGGCTACATGGTACATTCAAGGCCAGCTTGAACTACATAGCAAGATCCTGTCTCAAAAAGCAAAACAAAACAAAAAACCCTCTCATCTTTAGACCAATAAACTATGGATGTCTGAAAAAGGAGGCTTTCATTTTTCTCTCAAGAGAGCATATTTCTGGTCCATTGGTGCTGTGGTAAAAACACTACATGCGTATGTAAAAAATATTGGGGAAAAGAAGGTCACTGAGGAAAGTAGAAATCTCTTGCTTCCTAAAATGAAGGAACTTGAAGCAGGTTATAGATGTTTCGGGATAAAGAATATAAACATTCTTATGATTTAGAGAGAAAACAGATTTCTTTCCAAAGGATAGGAGAAATTTCAACTTACATGGGCCATGGTATTTAGAATTACTTCTCCTCTCTTTTTTTCCCCCCTGAATTCTCTTGGACAAATGCAGGGATCTGAAAATGCAAAACAGAGGAAGAAGAGTAAATTTTTTATAAACTGAACTTGCTTCAGCACTCCCAAGCACTCTATTAAAGTCTCTAATCCCACGTGAACTCAGCACAAAGAGCAGGAAAGCCACAGTCAAACAGGCATCTTGTGAACATACTGGCACATCCAGGCATGTGAGGTAACTGTACTTGTGTTGTACGTGCTTTGCTTGCCCTCCTACTGTCCTACCACATAAGAATATTAAGGCTTAGAGCTAACAAAACCCAGCCCCTTACTAAACACTAGCAACCCTAATGCAGCAAGATGACTTACAGGCAGATGTACCTCAGCATTGACATGGAACCCAAGCACCTTCAGAGGACAGGATGATGCCTGAAGTTGCCCAACTTTTTTGTGATATTGGGGTGAACACACACTAGGCAACTGCTTTACCACTGAGCTGTGTTGCCAGCCCTACCTATGTATCTATATCTATATATCTAACCTCTTCTTGTATATATATATATATATATATATATATTTTTTTTTTTTTTTGAGACAGGGTCTCGCTTTGTAGTTCAGGCTGTCTCTGAGCTCACTATGTACCCCAGGCAAGCCTCGAACTCAGCAATCCTCCTGTCTCTGCCTCCCGACAGGCGTGAGCCACCACGTCCAGCTTCTTATTTATATATATATATATATATTTTTTGCTTTTTTTTTGGAGACAGGGTCTCGCTTTGTAGTTCAGGCTGGCCCTGAGCTCACTATGGTGCCCAGGCAAGCCACCGCGAACTCAGCAATCCTCCTGTCTCTGCTTCCCAAGTGCTGGGATTACAGACGTAAACCACCACGCCCAGCATTATATGTGGTAACCGGGGATGGAACTCAGGACCTTGCGCTTGCGAGGCAGGCGCCGGAACCACTGAGCTAACCCTCCGGGCCCTTATTTATATTTTGAGGTAAGGTCTGAATGGCCTCAGGGTGAACTCAAACTTCTGATTCTTATGCCTCAGTCTCCTGAGCAACTGAGATTACAAATATACGTCCCACCCCTGCTTAGTCTCCCATGTTGTTGTTGCTAATCTAAACTGCAGATGGGGTTTAAGATGCTCCCACCTGGTCCAAGTTGCACAAATTCAAGGAGGAATTTTTTATGTTTTTTTCAGTTTTTTAAAAAAATTTTTGTACCAAGATTGAACTCAGGACCTTACACTTGCCATGCAGGAATGGTGCCAGTGAGCTACCTCTCTGGCTCTGGTTTAAAAAAAATTTTTTTTTTTGAGACAGGGTCTCGCTTTGTAGTTCAGGCTGGCCCTGAGCTCACTATGGTGCCCAGGCAAGCCGCCGCGAACTCAGCAATCCTCCTGTCTCTGCCTCCCGAGTGCTGGGATGACAGGCGTGAGCCACCACGTCCAGCATTAAAATTTTTTTTTTTTTGAGACAGGGTCTCACTTTGTAGCTCAGGCTGGCCCTGAGCTCACTATGCAGCCCAGACAAGCCTCAAACTCAGCAATCCTCCTGCCTCTGCTTCCTGAGTGCTGGGATTAAAGGTGTGAGCCACCACGCCTGGCATTGTGGTGTGTGGTACTAACTGCTGGTGGGAGTGAGTCACCATGCCCGAATTTGCTGTATGTGGTTACCAGAGATGGAACTCAGGACCTTGGCTTGCTAGACAGGTGCTGGAACCACTAAGCTAAATCTCCGGCCTACACTTTATCTTTAAAAAAAAAATTAAAATGGTAAAGTTTATGTTATATATGTCCTATCTCAAGGTCACCCTTGAAGCCATTACTATCCAGGGCCGGAATGTGTAACTTCACATTGAACCGCCCAACTTCATAGTCTCTGCAGGGGTCAGACAGAGCAGAAGAGTCCCGGGCACCTCACACTGGGACACGTGGTGGTGTACAATATGTCTGTCACACAAAACTAAATACATATCCTCTCGTGAGACACATAAGAATACAACCACACATTGATTCCTCCACACCATTGTAGTCACAACCACATACTAAGAAGACATAGCCACATAAGTCAATCACCAGAGTGTTACACGACCACTTCCCTACAGTTACGGGCTCTCCACAACAACACCCCAAAATGCCCTACAGTCACAATCAGATATCCACTTTGGGAACACAAACGCAAAGTAGGTAAGTGACTCCGTGCCTGTATACACAGCAATACACACAGTCACAGTCACAATCTCATTCTTTTCCAAGGTACGCAACAGAGATGCACATGGAGTTGCACGACACAGTCACATGCACGTAACAACCGCATATAGTCACACACGGCCGCGGTGTCACACGACTTAATACAGGCATCCACACCGGTTATAAAATCACAACTACACTCATTTTCCAGGAACAAGGACAAGGCACAAAAAACCAACAGGAGCATACATGGTATCACCTCCACAAGCACAACACACAGTATCACATTTAGTTTATACAAAACAACCAGGCAAACATCTTGGAGAAAAGTGATTACAACCGCACGCTTACAGGCATCCACGTGTAGTCACAAAACCACAATCAAGGACACTTTTGGGATGGCGCATCCTCGGTCATTTCCAGCCCGTCAGCCAGGGACTGAGGCTTGGGACACGCTCCGTCCCCGCCCGGGATTCTCAAACCCCTCACCTTCAGTTCGCACTGGTCGCTTCAGGGTCCTTGTAAAGAGATTTATCTCGCCGCGACGTCAAAAGAGCTGTAGTTTGGGCTGCTGTGAACTCTGGGAAATGTAGTCCAGCGCCACAATAGCCACGGACAAGATGGCGTGTTCTTACCGCTGAGGCTGGGTTTGGCCTGTTTGAGAGCGCCGGGGAAGCATCAAAAAGGAACCTCCACTCCATTCTAACAGGCTCGAGTTCATTTGAGTCCAAGGAGAAGGATCACGCATCGTAAGACCCCCAAATTTACAAGAGGAGGCTGCCAGGTTTACTTGTCGGGGGTGAGGGGGCGATGAAATTGTCCGCCGTGCCTTAGGGGAAATGTAGTTCAAGGCCTGAAATGTGGCACAGCCGGGAATACTGTAGCGGGTAATCTCGTCCCGGCCTAGGCCTGGCTGGTCACGGGAGAGCACCGGGTTTTATCGCGGAGACTTCTGGGAGTGCTCGCTCGCCCTCATAGTGCGCAGGCGCAGCGCATCGAGTGGACATTTTGGTCTTTGTCCGCGGGCCGCTACGGCCTCTCGGTCCACGTGGCGCGAAAGTAAGAGGTGGGATCTGGGTGTCTTGGGTCGGTCGGGCCGGGGAGGTTGAAGGGGACGATTCTAGATCTGTAAGGGCGCGGTGCTCGGGTGGGCAGTGGGCTTGAGAGCGTCTGGCCTACGTACTGGGCGGAGGTGGGCCTGTGAGGAGGGTTGGAGCATAAGTGACCCTGACTTTGACCGCAAAGTTTGACCCGTTGTTTGGGATTGTTGAGCGAATGTGAAATGGTGTAAGATTATGTGTGGTTGCGCCTAAGGAAGAGCTGTGGAGACCAGTATTGAGGTACCGTATAACATACTAGCCGCATTTCCCTTGTCGAAAGTGCTGATAATTAAAACGGTGCCATCTTCTTGAGTGTTTTGCTTGGAAGATCAGAAGGGAGAAAAAGCGAAGTATTGAATGTGTTTAAAAAAAGATTTTTATGTAAAAACTGCGTTGTTTTGGTTGGGTTAGAATGCACATCACCCGGATTTAACTTTTGTTTTTTAAAAAATATTTCAGAGATACTCTGGTTTCTCCAGATCGTATAAAAATATTTCAGAGGTATTTTTTGTTATGAATGCTTGCTTCCTGGCTTAAATCTTATCTTTTAGTTACTTAAAAAAGGGCTGCTAGGCAAATACTGTAGGAGATAATTTTTTTAAATAGAAGTATCACTATCCGGAAACCCCAGAATTAGTCAAGGGCTCTAGGTTAGGAATAAACTCTTTTTTTTTTTTAAGAAAATTTCGTTGTTGATAACCTTTATAATGTAGGACTAATTGTCCAAACTCCTTCATGAGTTGAAGTGTTTTTATTATATTAATTTTATAATATGGAGAGAACTGCTTTTATTTGCTGGGTTGGTTTTTCTAAAGATGTCACCCGCATTCCTACTTCACAAAGCACTGCATAATAAAATGTTAGTAATTGGGTCGCAAATCTACAAGATCTACAAATCAATAGACTCAAATTTACAAGCAGTAGACAGTTAAAGGGTAAAAATTGAATAAGAATACTATTTAAAATAACAATAAGATTTTAAGAAATGCCCTAAAGTATTTGAGAAAAATCTTTAAAATACTAAGTGGTGTAAATGTAGAATATAAATACAAATGCCATGGTGCACAAAGAATTGTACCAAGAGTGAGTATATTAATTTGATGCTAGTAAAATAATTGACTAGATTTTGGGGGGGAACGACATAAACTGATTTTATTAACATGGAAAAATAGAGAAGCAGCAATAGGAAGTGAACATGAGAAAAGGCAATCGATATCCCAATTGTTACTTTGTGGTGATGTGTATCTGCAAACAGTACTGGGAGACTGAGACAGGAGGTTGGCCACGAGTTCCAAGCCAGCCTGAGCTACAGAGACCACCAAAACAAAATTAATGCAAAGCCTTAAAAATAAAAGTAGTGTTGGTATTAGCAAGAGCAAAACCTATGAAGGGGAAATTTGATAATACAGTGTATCTGCTAATTACAGCTGCTTTAACTCAACACTTAATGCTACAAATGTATCTACATTTACAAACAGTACAGATACAAGATTGCTTGTGGTAGCAATATTTGGCATGGAAAAATACTGGAAGCTGGTGGTTTGTGTGGTGCAGGCTTGTAATGTCAGCCACTTGGAAGGCAGAGACAAGAATGGGGGGGTATGAGCCTAGCTTGGCAATATAGTGAGACCTTGTCTAAAAATTAACAACAAAGGACAAGGATTGTATCGTTATAGAGCAAATCCAGGGCCCTAGGTTCCCTCCAGCTGGAAACTGGCAAAAGAAAAATGGTTCATGCCCATCAATAAGATTGCTTCAAAATGTTGTGGCTGTACCTAGGTAGTATAGCAATATGCAGCTGTTCAAAAGAACAGGGAAGCTGAGTTCGAGGCTTGCCTGGGCTACATAGTGAGCTCAGAGCTAGCCTGAATGAACGACAAAGCGAGACCCTGTCTCAAAAAAAAAAAACAAAACCAGGAAGCTTTCTATACTGATAATGAATTGACTACAGAAATTTATTTTAAGAAGTAAGGAATGTGGAGTGTATTTTATTTACAGTAAGAAAATGTTATAGCTGGGCATGGTAGCACACACCTATCTGGGAGACTGAGGTAGGAGGACAGCAAAATTTTTTTTTTTTTTTTTTTTTTTTTTGAGACAGGGTCTCGCTTTGTAGTTCAGGCTGGCTCTGAGCTCACTATGTAGCCCAGGCAAGCCTCGAACTCAGCAATCGGCCTGTCTCTGCCTCCCGAGTGCTGGGATTACAAGCGTGAGCCACCACGTCCGACACTGTGGTATGTGGTTTTGATTGCTGGTGGGTGTAAGTCT
>PVIC010006633.1:0-53639 GCA_004025085.1 Thryonomys swinderianus
GTGGTCACTGGGATCGAACTCAGGACCTTACACTTGCAAGGCAGGAGCCGGAACCACTGAGCTAAATTTCCGGCCCATAAGTAGTTTTTATCTCATGGTATAATGTTATTAAATTATAGACAAATATATTTTAGGAATTTGGACCCATACATACTTAGGCATTGATCACGGTGCCCTAGAACAGAGGTTGTCCATCTAGCTCCTTCCTGTCTCCTCTGCTTTCTGGGACCATGGCTCAGGTCCGAAGGCACAGGGCTGCCGTGGCAGTCCTTGGTGCTGCCCCTCCCTAACTGTGGCTCCTGCCACTCGTGGACGCTGAGGTCTGAGGCCCCTTCAGTGCCCTCAGCTGGAGCGGGAAGCACAGCCAGCCCTGTCTGCACAGCTGGAGTCAGTTACCCAGCTGTTTATGGGTCTCTGCCTCTGCCCTTTATAGTTCCGCCTTCGGATCTGCTTGGAGTCCCCACTAATTGGAACAATACCCCAGAAGGCGGTGCGGGCTGATGGGGGACACTGAACGGGGCTGGGGGGGGGTGCTCCAGCTGGGACTCCAAGCCTTTTACAAGGACACAGGAAGGACAGCGTGATGGAAACTGATGCCCGTGGTGGGAGGGAGGGAGGCCAGGGAAAGGCCAGAGAGGTAGTTTGCCATGTCGTAGGCACTTAGTGCATGGAAAAATTTGGCCCAGACTTTCTTTCAAAGACATGCCCACGTGATGGAAAAATATAGCGGACACTGAAATTTAAAACCTTATTACCTTAAAAGACACATTACTGCTAATCCCCCTTAAAGCACTCTCCTTCTCTGAACGCATCTATCGTTCGTGCTCTTTCTAAAGCAGCTCTGGGAATCTTGTTTTGTCTTCAGTTGCACTGTCCTGGCTGCCTCAGTGAGCTGAATTGATTCAAAAACATTTACCTTTCATGGTCATTTTGCCTGTGGGGAAGCCGGAAGTCCCAGTGCCCCGCATCTGGTCAGTGAGGTGGATGGGGAAGTTGGTAATGTTTTATTAGCCTCTTTCCATTGAATGACCCTCTGCAGAGGTGTTCACTGTACTGCCCATCCCCTCTCATAAAGACACTCATGAAAGAGGACTTCAGAATTGCTTCAGAAAAGGGCAAAACTGATTAGAATAGTGTTCAGACTGTGGCTCTAGGACATAGGTAATGGGGCTTGTGCAATGACAACCCTTGCTGGCCACACTGCAACTGACTTGGAACGTTCACGCTAATGGCAATGCCTTTTTATTGTAATATATTAAGAAAACTGGCAAAATATTATTGCCAAACATATATGCACACTTTAGGAAAGAAAAACTTGTATGAATAATTTAATACTGAACTTATTGAGACATTATGAGATTAATACAAGTGACTTTTGGCCTCTACAATTACAAGAGATGGTCAGAGTGGTGGCCATGAGTGTCTAGACACTTATTAGCACAGTGAACTGTGGCTTGGTGACTGTGGTCACTGAGATGGCTACACATGTGTTTCCAGCATCTTCTCTGAGGGCCAGTGGTGTAGGGATTTTCTGTGATATACTCTAGAGTCCTCCCTATGAAGGTAACACCATCTATTGAGAAAACATCATACTTTTCTCCTTTGCTTGATGTATCATGTATATACATTTTTTTTTTGAAATAGGGTCTTGCTTTGTAGTTCAGGCTGGCCCTGAGCTCACTATGTAGTGAGTCAGCAATCCTCCTGTCTTTGCCTCCCGAGTGCTGGGATTACAGGCGTGAGCCACCACGCCTGGCACTGTGGTATGTGGTATTGATTGCTGGTGGGCATGAGTCACCATGCCCAGCATTCTATGTGGTCACCAGAATTGAACTCAGGACCTTGCGCTTGCGAGGCAGGTGCCAGAACCACTGAGCTAAATCTCTGGCCCTATTTATTTATTTTTTGAAGCAGGGTCTCGCTTTGTAGTTCAGGCTGCCTCTGAGCTCTCTGTGTAGCCCAGGCAAGTTCTGAACTCAGCAATCTTCTTGCCTCTACCTCCTGAGTGCTGGGATTATAGGGTGAGCCACCACACCTGGCTAAATTTTGGTTTTGTTGTGGTTATTGTTTATTTTTTGGGGGGTCCTGGGGATTGAACTCCTGCCCTTTGCTTAATACAGGTGACTTTGCACTTCGCTTCCAAGGTAGGCGTGGTACCTATGGAGCTAAATCCTCAACCCTGTGGTTATTGTGCTGAGACAGGGTTTCGGTATGTAGTTCAGGCTTCCCTTGAACTGACTATGTAGCCCAAACTGGCCTCGAATTCAAGGCAATTCTCCTGCCTCTGTCTCCTGAGTTCTAGGATTACAGACATGTGCCAGTATACTGGGCTGAAAATCTCTTTTTCTTAATAAATTAGCAACTTCTTTATCTGGTTATTAAATATTTTTCAGTAACATAAAATTTTATTTTCATTTTTATTGTAAGACAGGCTTATTATAAAAATATTGCAATCATTAGTAAACTGCATAAAAACTAATGTACAGATGTCCCCTTGCCCCTATGCCTGGGGTGACACCTCTGAGCCCCATAGATATCCTCCTACACACACTATACACATGGCACCACAATGCCACCCACAGTCTATTCCACACATCACTCACATTGGGCATTGACTTTGGGGTGCAGCAGCAGCCTGAGGACCACAGACAGCCGTTGTGACTAGGGACCTCTGGTCTGAAGTTAAATCAGTTTCTCCCTGGAGGTCTTACAAGTGCAGCAGAACCAGTAATGTGCTTCATAGCACGCTGTTGGGAAACACAGGAAGGAGTCCTTTAGAAAATGAGTTTCCTTAGAGAGCCAAGTTTGCTTTGATTTGTAAAATTAATACAAATAATATATTTTAGTTCCAAACAATACCAAAAATACACATAAGCAATCCGAAGAAGTTGAAAATCGCCCATATTAAGAAACAAGCATGGCCCACATTGGTCAGTTTAGTGCCCTACCCTGGGAGAGTGGCCGGGGTCCCTGAGGAGGCACAGATGCCCCATTCCTGGGTGGCGGCCTGGGCTTGGGCTGGGTGCACCGCACAGAGCTGCCCGGCTACGAGGGTTGCTGGGGACTCAGGGCCTCTGTCCTGAGCCCCCATCCTCTAACGCTGCCTCTCCAGTGCAGCTGCCTGTGGCCGCTCCTCTTCCCACGTCGTATTTTACAATCTGCTGTTTTCACTTAGAGATAAATTGTGACCATCTAGTGGTGTTGTTGAGTCTCATTCTTCACAAGATTGTTTTGTGTGGAGACCGCACTTTAACTGTTGAGTGCGTGTGTTATTTTAGTTTTCAATACCACAAACAAAGGCATGCTGGACATTTTTGTGGTTTAAACCCTGGTGCATCCAGCACTGTGTGCACAGGACTTTTCTCTAATGCCCAGGGCAGGCATCAGGGTAGCCCTGGGGGGCCATCTGCTGCCTGGGCTGGTTCCTGGGGGTGCTGGCTCCACCGAGAGAGACGCCCGGGCTGTGGAGAAGGCAGCAGACGGCTCATTCTTTGAATGATCTTCCAGAAATGTCCTTCATGAGTGCTTGGATGTGGTGAAAGACTTTCAGCAGGTGGAGCTCACTTGGTCAGAGGAAGGACAAAACAAAACCAGCCGAAAAGGTGGCTTCTGCCCCAGGAAGAAGAGGCAGAAATGACTTCTGTGTACAAAGATGGCGTCTGAATTTGGGCTAACTCCCGGAAGCACTGGGTGGATGTTTGGGAGTCTTGAGTTCTGAGGGAGCTGATCCAGGTGGGGGACTTGGGCCTCTTGGCGTGCGGGGTGCTGGGGTGTTTGGCTGGGGTGGAGAGGAGGGCCAGGCATGGGAGCTGGGTTGGGGACCTTTGCTGAGCCAGTGAGGCCTTGTGCAGGGCCAGGGGTTCTGCATCTCTTGCCGACATTGGCAGGACCCCCAGCCGGTCCTGCAGAGGCAGAAGTGGAAGGTTTTGGGCCTTCTCTAGACAGTTCCTTCTGCTCTATACTATCTCAACCACCCAGAGCCTTTCTGTGTGGGATGGTGGGATATTGGGGTGATACAAGGCGGAGACCATGGGCTCAGCACCCTCCAGTTGACCTGTGGAGGGGCCCAGTTCCCCAAGGCTGCCACCGAGTGGCACCCGAGTGGACATGGTGTGCCCTCAGCAGTTGGCAGTGTAGCAAGAGAGGGGCCTCTGGAGTAGCATCAGTGTGGGGCTTCACAGCCAGTTCCTCCTGCCGAACTGCTGCCTGGCCTGGCTGTTCACACTTTCCAGCCTGTGATTCGCTAGACCTAAGTGGAACCCACAGTCAGTCGGTGGGAGAGATGATGCAGCAGGAGCCGTAGTGTGGCACCGGGCCGCTCAGGCTTTTGAAATGTCCCGGGTGTTAGGCCTCAGGTACATGCAGGTTCTTGCCCTTTGGTTAGGCTATCAGTCAGAATCCAGAAAAGCAAAACTGAAAGTGTTGTTTTATCGATTCCAGTGTATTTGTCATGCAGTTGTCTCGTCAGGGTCATGGTTCGGAAGAAGAATATGCAGAGTGTACAGTGGAGGCAGAGTGGGGTTAAGAGATTAAGATTGAAAGGCTGGGTAGGGTTCAGATTCAGATCGAGAGTGGTTTCACGGTGGGTTTTCTTGCGTATTCAGCATCAGTTTGCCAATGAATGGTGAGGAGTATAGCTCTGGCTGCTGCCTTGCTTCACTCCCTGAGGCGACTTCTGCCGTCAGGTCCTCAGAGCCACAGAGGCCCAGGCCATGCCCCAGCATCCTAGTGCCAGCCCCTCACTGCAAGCGACTCCTTTGTTCTCCAGACAACAGCTTGTGAGTGCCCGTGGCCCACCCAGCACATCGGCCGGGCTCTGGGTGCCCGGTGCACACTGTGCGCTATGCTGCCTCACAGCGCCCTCAGCTCCGGTCAGGTGCGCCCTGTATGTCTCAGGTGGAGTCCCATCCCTGCAGGTCCCAGTTTCCAAACATTCCTGGAGCCGCCTAGACCAGCTGTGGGTTGCAGGGCGAGGACACCACCCACCCTGTCCGACCTCGGGCCTGGCTCACAATGCGGCCCTGTGCTGCCAGCTGCCCCTGCCCCCACCTGGGGTCCCCTCGTAGTCCCCCCCAGGCTGCCCCACTGTGGAGGTGAGCCCCAGCGCTCTCACAAGGCACCATTCATCCCGGCAAGCTGTTGATTAAAACCATGTGTGGTGTGGCCGGCCAAGGTGGCGGCAGCTCCGGAAGCCAGACCTGGCCTGGGGCCTGTGGGCTCTGGGAGGGTGGGGGAGGGTCCTGCTGACCCGCAGGCCCAGTTGCCCAAGGCTCCAGGGCAGGACTGCCCACCCGCCCCAACAGCCTTAGTGTACACACCAGAGGAGGGGTGTGGGCTGCGGGAGGCCCCTCCAGGTGAGAGGGGAGAGTGCCCCGGCCTCTAGCAGGGCCCTTTCCAAGCTGCCTGGAAAGAGCAGGCCCTGGGTTTATGTATATGCACAAACATGCGCACGCAACTGGCACACGTATGCCGAAATCTGTGCCTATCCTTCAGACCCCTTGAGGACAGCAGAGTCAGTGAGCACCAGGGCTCTGGACGCTGGCCGATGTGGCCTTGAGCTCCACCTATGAGTTTCTGGACTGTGTGAAAGAGGCACACTGCCTGGGCTCTCTGGAGCTTCTCTCCCCATCCACTACAGGAAGACTGAGGCCTGCTCAACTTGGCCAAGAACCACAGACAAATGCAAATTAATACAACATGGAAGGGCCGGGAATTTAGCTCGGTGGTTCTGGTGCTCACCTTGAAAGTACAAGGTCTCAAGTTTGATCCCTGCTAACCAAAAACAAAATAACTCAGAGATTCTAGCTCGAAAGAATGGTATCATCAAGATAATAGCTTGAAAGAATACTATCATCAAATAATAACAGTGCAGGAAAGGCCACGGGTAAAGGAGCCCTTCTATGTGGTGGGAATGTAAATTAATACAACCGCTATGGAAATCTATATGAGATTCCTTGAAACACTAGAAGCAGGAATTGTATTGGGTCTAGCTATTCCCCTGTAAGAATCTTCGGAAAGAATGAAAGACATCATATAACTTATGTTAATAGCAGTACAATTCATAACAGCCAGACATGCAAACAATCTCTGTGTCTACCAGTGGGTGAGTGGGTAAAGAATGTGTTGTGTTCATACACAGTAGAGTACTACTCTGGCCCAAAGAAGGATAAATTTGAGTCATTTGTAGGAAAATAGATCCATCTTGAGGCCATAATGTTGAGTCAAATAAATCAGACATACGAGCTTAAATTTTTTTTTTTTGAGACAGGGTCTCTCTTTGTAGTCCAGGCTGGCCCTGAGCTCACTATGTAGCCCAGGCAAGCCTCGAATTCAGCAATCCTCCTGCCTCTGCCTCCCGAGTGCTGGGATTACAGGCATGAGCCACCACGCTCGGCATGAGCTTAAATATTGAATGGTTTCTCTTCTGTGAGAAACCCAAAACATAAGTAAATTAAAGAACAAACTAAAAGATAATAAGAAACAGGGGAATAGCAAAAGAGGATCAAGAGATGGAGAGAAGAGAGAAAGGAGGGCACAGGGAGGGAAATAACTACCATGTGTTGTGTCTTGTACCAGCTCCCCAGGATGACTGACCATTACGGATGCAAACATGTGCCAGCGAAGGACAAGGGACTGGACAGACGTGCAGCCACGCTGGCAGGCTGTGGTCTGGATGTTCTTCCAGCTCTGCTGCTGTGCCACCCCTGAGCTGCGGCCTCTAGAGGCCCCGAAGTGCTCAGCATGGAGCAGGGAGGTGCTGGTGTAGACAGCGCAGGAGAGCAGGAGAGCCAGGTGGGGTGAGCTGCGGCTGATTTAGCTGCCCAGCTAGGCCAGACAGAGCGGGGCTCTGTGCATAGGGCCACTCCCCTGGCACCTGGCGGGAGGCCCTGCAGGAAGGGGTGGGCAGGAGAGCACACCATGGCCACACAGACTGCGGCCCTGGCTGGGCTGGGACCCTCAGGGACCTGGTTCTAGGGGCAACCCAGGCCACTGTAGCTGTAGCCCAAGGTGGGGTGACAGTGTGAGTTTAAGTCCCAGCCAGGGGCTCCCTCAGCTCTTCCCCCCAGGGGTAGGTGGAGCCTCTGGAGCTTGAGGTCCCCAGACTCTACCTGTGGCTGGAGATCAGGCCTTCCATGTCAGACTGGGAAAAACCCTCACTTTCCTTCCTCAGGGTGGTGCAGAGCCAGGCGGTGCTAGTTAGTTCTGGAGCCTTGACTGCCTTTGAAGAGGACAGTCAGCTGTGGACACTACCTCAGCTTGTGTGTGCCCGGTGGCCTGGCCTACTGTGGTCAGGGTTCTCAGAGAAAAGGGAGAGAGACAGATAGAGCCATGTGACTGTGGGGGGCAGAGGGTGACCTGTCCTTGTCCTAAGGTAGGAAGCAAAGACAGCCAATGTTTCTGTTTAAATGTGAAGACAGGGAAAGCTGGTGCCCAGCCCAAACAGCTGGCAAAAGGAGTTCCCCCCTGCTCCTAGGAAGGTCAGCTTTTCCTTCTGTGCCGGGCTTCGACAGACTGGATGTGGCCTGTGCCTGGGCCTTCCCCAGTGTGACTCAAAAGCTTTTTTTCAGTGACTCAGATATTAATCCCACCCAACATCCCCATGGAAACACCCAGAGTGACGTGTGGCCCAGTGGCTTGGGCGCATCTCAGCCCCTGTCTAGGCCAGTCCCAGCAGTGAATCTTTACAGATAGATATCTCCTACTGGCTGCTTCTCTGGCTGAACCTGGACTGAGCACACAGTGAGTTTTAGTAAAAATAATAACCACTATGACAATTACCTTTTTTGAAAATTCCCGGCAGCAGTTCTGCATGTGAAAGGCCTTGGAAAACACCAAGGAGTCTTGTTCTGTAAGGGAAGTCACAGTGGCTTTTCCCACTATCCAAAGGGGTCCAGGCAGCATGGAGCGTCTCTTCCAGCCCCAGTGTGGGGGCTTCCCTGTCCCCAAGGGCTCAGGGCTCAACCCAAAGCAGGCTGGTTTTCCCGGGTACCAAACATGCAGGAAAGGAAGCACTCACAGAGCTCTGGGCAGGCTCGCCATCTACTGACTACTTCCCCTGTGGACAGTGGCCCTTTTAGGGGCTTCCACAACCCCCATTACACAGATGGGCAGAACAGTCGCAGGAAACTTCTTATGTGGCATATCAGAGACTCAGCAGGAACCAGACCCCTCACCCTGTTGCCTTCCCAGCAGGGGGGCCTGCTGCTTCTAGAGGTGGAAGGATGCTTGGGAGCCACGGGCATATCTGAGCCCTTCACAAGACAGAAGTGCAGGTCCCTTGAACTTTGATCTCACTTTGAACTCTGGCCTTGACTCCTGAGTGTCTGATTCATCTTTGTATTCTGAGTCCTCGGCACGCAGTAGGTGCCTGGTAAATGTGAATCATCACATCTGTTTTTCTTCTTCTCAGTTATGTGTCTAGTTCTACAGTAGGGATCCTGATATAGTCTTGGCATTTTCAGGTGTCTGATTATTTAGTTCTCTCTTTCTTATCTTCCTTCCTTTTTTTTTTCTTTTTTTTTTGAGACAGGGTCTCACTTTGTAGTTCAGGCTGGCCCTGAGCTCACTATGTATCCCAGGCAGGCCTTGAGCTCACAGTAATCCTCCTGCCTCTGCCTCCTGAGTTCTGGGATGACAGGCATGAGCCACCACACCTGCACTGTGGGATGTGGTACTGATTGCTGGTTGGTGTGAGTCACCATACCCAGTATTGTATGTGATTACCTAGGATGGAACCAGGGACCTTGTGCTTGCTAGGCAGGCACCGGGACCACTGAGCTAAATCTCTGGCCCCTTACTTCCCTTCTTGGCCCCTCATCTTGTACATGTGCTTCTCCCTTCTCCAGGCTGGAAGAGGAGGGAAAAAGAATGGGCAAGAGAGGAGGGGCAGCGACAGAGGCAACAAATGTCAAGATGAGGGACTCAGTCTCGCCCTTGCTCAGCACTGTTCTGGGGGTTCCACTGAGGACAAGAAAAAGAAATAAAAGCATTTATTTCGGGAAGAGGGATGTTCAAAGATCTCTATATGCAGAAGACACAGTCCTATTTATTGAAAGTCCTAAGGACTCCACTAAAGAACTAATAAATTAGAACTAATAAGTTCAGCAAGATTGTAAGATACAACATCAGCATGCAAAAAAATCAATTTCATTTTTATGTGTTCACAATGAACAATCCAAGATTAAATTAAGGAAACAATTCTAAGAGCCAGGTGTGGTGGTGTGTGCCTATAATTCTAGCACCTGGGAGGCTGAGGCAGGAGGATCACCTTGAGTTTGAGGCCAGCCTGGGTTACCTAATGAGTTCAAGGCCAGCCTGAAGTACACAGTGAGATCTTGTTTCAAAAAACAAAAGCAAAAAAACCAAACCTAAACAAAACAAATTTCTACTCACAAAAGTAACAAAAAAGAATAAAATACATAGAAATAAATTTAACCAAAGAAGTGCAAGTTATACTCTGAAAACTGTGAAAGAAATTGATGATCCAAATAAGTGGAAGAATATTGTATGTTCACGGACTGGAAGATGCATTAACATAGTTAAAATAGCCATGCTCCCCCAAATGACCTACATAATCAACACATTCCTTATCAGAAATCTCAGCTGGCTTCCTTGTTTAAATTGACCAGCAGACTCCAAAATTCACACAAAATCCTATGGATTCAGAACAGCCCAGAAAATCCTGAAAAAGAATAAAGTAGAAGGACTCACTTGAAATTTCAAAACTTATTACAAAACAACAGTAATGGAAACAATGCGATAACAGCAGTGGGGCGGAGGAATAGACCAGGGGACTAGAACTACGTCTGGGGATAGTGTCACGATCTGTGTCCACTAGGCGCCCACATCTTCCAGCGTGGACAGAGCAGTTTCCAACAGGAAGTGAAAGGCAAGGACATACAGGCCGGTTCTGCCACTGTCTCGGTGTGTGACTGGCAGAGCGAGCCGTCCCCCCCCACCCCCCCCGCCCCGTAAAGGTGCGAGGATGCTCCATGGTGAGCGCAGGCGCTCAAGATGCTTGGGCAAGTCCGCAGGCCGGGAGCACTAGAGTCTGAGGTCCCCCCAGTCCCCTCAGGGAATGCCTTTTTGCAGGGAAAGGCAGACCGAGCTTGGTGGGGCGCTGTGGGTTGTAATAAATGAACAGGAAAGGAGATTCCATTAGGCAGGAATGTCGCGGGGGCGGGGCGCGGGCTTGTCTCCCTGCACCAGCCCCGCCGCACTGATTGATGTGCCTGCCCACAGCAGCTCCAGGCCTGGCGGAAGGAGGCCCCTCACTCACCCCTCCTGGAGCGGGGCCAGCAGCCAGATGTTCCCAGCCTTGGGGGAGCTGGGTGGGGGCAGGGGAGGCCGGCAGGGGGGCCAGAGGGCAGCGGCCCAGATGCTGGGCCTCTCTGCCTCCTGCTCCACAGCCGGGCTCAGGTGGTGCCGGCTTTGCCGCTGTGTAGTCCAGGGCTTCGGTTCTTCAGACCTGGGGTGGGGGTGGCGGTCCTGGCTCATCCTGTCCAGATGGGAGCCGACCCATAAGGGTGTTCGTGCCGGGCGGGGTGCTCCAGAGAGCAGTGGACGGAGGGTGCAGCCCCTGGTTGCGATCTGGGAAGTGGTCTGAGGCAGACTGGGCTGCTCAGGGGGAGCCCTGGCCTCAGGGCTGGTGCAGACCCTCGGTGCTGCCTCCTGAGTGGCTTTCAGCAGGCGCTGATCCACTCCCTGGTAGCTGTCGCCCAGCAGCGCCCTGGAGCATGCCTGGCCAGAAGTGTGGGTCCACGTTGGTGTCCGGTGCTTTCCCCCAGAGTGGCAGCCCCATACTGCTGGGGCGCCTGGGTGCTTCTCACTATTGCACCAATAAGGACAGGGCCACGTGGACTCTCCCAACCTGCTGCAGACAATTTCCTTACAACAGATCTGAGGAGGTAAAACTGTTCTGTCAGGGTGTAAGTCCTTCCCCAGCCCTGTTTTGTTTTCTCTGGAGCTGCCGGCCACACAGCCCTTGCCACTTGGTCCTGGGAAGGAAGGGGCTCCCTGCAGGGACCTCCTCTGTGGCAGTGCAAGCACAGGGCCATCCGAGGGCCCAGAGCACATCGTGTGCCCTACTCCCACAGGCTCCCGTGGGGTGGGAAGTCCTGGGCTGGTACTGGAGAGATCTTGGGGAAGTTCTGTCTGGTCCACGTTTCCTCATCTGGCCAGGGTCCCGGAGTCTGTGCGTGATGGCTGCTCTTCCACATCTCACCTGGCTGCGCCTCACGTAGAGACTGGGAGAGCACGAGGCCAGGACACCATGTCCTGAGCACTTGCTCCAGGGACGGCCTTGCAGTGACCGGCAGCTCTCTTCGCAGACAGGGGAAGACTTGCTAGAGCTGCTGCGGAAGACGCAGCCACTCCTCCTTGGGGAGGACACGTGACACGCCAGGCTGAACTGTGATGCTCCGTGCTCCATGCTGTGGGGAGGTACAGGAGGAGCTCCAACTTGGGGTTGATCACTAAAGGTTCCTCACCCGGTACCTGGGGATCGAACTCAGAATCTCGTGCGTGCAAGGCAGGTGCAGCACCACTGAGCTAAATCCTGGCCCTCATTAAAGGCTCTTTGGGACCTGACAGTCCTTTCCCCTACACGGAACCTACACCTTACATGACATTTGTGTGCAGACATTCTCCTTTAACTGCACATGTAAACTTAGATGGCCACAATAATCCGAGTAGTTGATCCCGCAGGGCAGGGCAGACATCTCTAAGTCCAAGTAAGTCCTAAGTCCAAGTAACTCATCCATAGTTCCCGACACCCAACACCATGCTCTGCCCTGCACATGTGCTCACACATGTGCTCACACACACATGCAGAAAGAACTTTGCACTTTTATTGCATCATAAACACTGGTCATCACATTGGCACACAATTACAATAGCATAATATAGTGGTACCTCAGTTCACAAATGCTTTTGTTCACAATCGGTTTGGTTTGCAAACAGAAACCTTTGGCAAAATTTTGTTCTTTGCAAATTCTACATTGGGTGACAAACACTAGCATGGCCATCCTTCCCACATAAACACCAATGTGGCCATCTTTTCCAAAATCATAGAGCAAACTGAGTTCATGGACCCAGGTACCACTGTACTATTAATAGCACATTCATTGATTTGTGCATCGTTTACCATGTTCCAAGTTCTTCCTGGGCATTGTTGAATCTTCTCATTGTTGGTTCCATTGAACAGAGGAAGTCGTTTGTCTGAAGTCAGAGAGGTGGTGAGCAGGGCAGCCTGCCCTTGCCCTGAGGGACACGCCCTCTCGGCTCCCTCTCCCTGCCCGCTGCCTTCCTGCCCAGGCTGCAACAGCTGAACACTTGCTTCATAAATCCCATCATGCTGTGCCCAGCCCTTGGTACACAGTTGAACAGACCTGGCTTGTCCAGATTTAGGCAGAGGAGACACAGTAAATCCAGGCTATAAACCGCCTTCTCGGCCTCTTGTGTAGACTCAGAGTTTTTCCGGACCAAGGTTTATTAACTGGAAGAGCGTGGCAGCCATACACTCTCCATGCCGCAGAGTTCTGCCCACCCCTCCCATCTCTACTTTACCCTCTATCCACCTTTGCCCTCTGAAGCCAGCTTTGAGGACCTACCTACTGTACTGGGGTGCCCTGGGGTGGGTCCTGGGGTAGGTGAGAGGGGGTCGCAGTGCCACTCAGGAACTGACAGCTCATCCAATCACGTGAGGCCCAGAGAGGAGGTGCTTGCTCAAGGTCCAAGAGGAATGGGTGTCAGAGCCAGGCCATGCACTGGGGCTTCTGCCCCTGGCCAGGGAAGCCAGCACAGGCACCCAGAGCAGGA
Source organism: Thryonomys swinderianus (assembly GCA_004025085.1). NCBI lineage: Eukaryota > Metazoa > Chordata > Mammalia > Rodentia > Thryonomyidae > Thryonomys > Thryonomys swinderianus. The sequence continues at coordinate 12,820 of PVIC010006633.1, forward strand.
GAGGTCTGAGGTTCTGAGTCATGGATGGGGTGTGGACACTGGCAGGGATGCAACTCCAGTGTGCATGCCAGGTCTCTGCTGCTCTTAGTCCTCAGTAACCCAGCAAGGTGATGCCACTGTTCAGACAGGAGAAGCAGGGCTCCGAGCCGAGCTCAGGCTCGGTCTCTCTGTTCCCCCCAAACCTGAGCTTTTGTACCAGGGTGTACAGCTCTGGGTGAAGAGGGGACTGGGGCACCTGAGAGGTGAAGGCTTTGGAAGCTGCTGGGGCAGGAGCAGCCCTACCAAGACAGGAGCAGAGGGCGTGTTCTGGGGGGTATGCTTTGCTGGTAAAACCTAGGTACCAGTGAGGGGCACAGCAGTTGTTGGCTGTGCCTAAGGGAGCCAGGTGAGCTCTTGGCACCCCTCAGTTTCTGTCTCCAAGGACAGTCCAGCGAGGCAGCCTGGCCCAGATACCAAGCCTGGGGAGATCTTGGAGACTCCAGCACAGTCGGCCTCAGATCACCGTGGGGGCCTGAGTCGGGCAAAGGTCTCTTTGGTGCCATAAACCAGGCCCCACTAAAGGAGGTAACAAGAGGATCCTCTTGGCTGTGCCATCCTCAGAGAGGGACATTTCCAGGGCAAACAGAGAAACCAGGCTCAGGGCCCATGGGATATGCTGGCACCAAGTTCCCTCATGTATGTGGAGGCTGCAGGCTAGTGTGCTAGGCTGGCAGAGGTGAGTCCCCCGGAGGCTGCCTTGGTCTTGCCAGACCCTCAGCAAGAGACAGAGAAGAAACAATGCACCCTGACTGGTCGTTGCCAGAGGGAGGGGCTCTGGACCAGCGCTGTCAGGTGAACAGCTGAGCCCCGACTTACCGCCCGTAGGCTCAGCTATACTGTGGTAGGAGCAGCTGATGATCCTGGTGGGAACCTTGGGAACCATGGCTGCCCGTGGATCTTCTCTGAGCTCAGACTCCCTTCTTCTAGGTAAAGGGCCGGTCATCCTTGGGCTTCAGCCTAGTGACTTCTCAGGGAAGCCTGCTGCGGCCACCCCATGGCGGTGCAGCTGTGGAGCTGGGTTCTTTTACCGCCTGTGACTTCACCCTCTGTGAAGTGGGGCTGTTTGATTGCTGCTGGCCTTTGCGGCTGAAGCCTGAGAGGGGGACTCTGGCAACATCTGTTGAATAAATGGGGGGTGGATGTGTTGATGTCTGTCTGGGGGGTTGCGTCTGATGAGTCCATCTGCTGGTGGATGGTGAAATGAAAGGTAATGTAGATGAAGGGACACTGGACAGACGGGTGGATGGACAGAGGGTAGATGGGACGACAGGCGGGATGGAAATTCAGAGTGTTAAATGACAGATTATTAATAATCATGAAACCTGAAATCAGATATTTACTACATTGTTAGAATAATTACAGCTCTATCCTGTCGTCGGGAGAGACAGTCACAGAGCTTCATGCCCTCGTGTTGCATAGAGCAGATACTCTGAGATGGAGGAAGATGCACACGAGCCACACAGCAGATCTGATGAGTCCAGAGCCTTGTTTTCCTGAAAGAGCCTCTGGAGAGGGGTCAAAGTTCTCCATTCCAGCCCTCTCTTCTGAGGTTTCTGTGTGACCTGGAACAAGTTATATGGACTCTATTTTCTCTTTAAAAGAAAAGGTCAGATCACTCCCAGGGCCATAGTCCAGCGTTTCTTTGTGTTCTTAGGAAAGCAGCCTCTGAGGCCCATGGGCTGTATGGCGGCCCCACTCCTTGGTGTGGCGTGAGCTCCCAAGTCCGGGGCAGGAGCACAGCCTCACCCCCCTCAAGCCGGCCTGGCCACCTACAAGCACAAGTGGGTGCAGGGTTTCTCTGCCCTATGTGTCCTGGGGCCAGGGTGGGGAGGAAGCTTTAGTGGATTTCTGGGCCCACACACTGTGCTTGGGAGTGCCTCGCCCTCCACCCCATTGCCCCAGCTCCTGAACCTGGGCCAGGGGCTCTGCTGTAGCAGGCCTCGGGCGCCCCCTCTGGGCAGAGGGTATGGTAAGGGGGCCTCCCTGGCGGCCACATCAGGAGAGGAGTTCCCTTCCAGCTGGCTTGGGGAAGATGGGAACAGGGACTGACATGGACAAAGGCACGGGAATGGGGGACAGGGCAGAGGGAAAGGAGGGTAGGGCGGCACCCCTGGGGGAGGGGCATAAAGTCAGGATGGAGCTTCCGGCCTCTACAGAGTAAAGACCCTATTTCTGAAAAATCTTTCATATGCTTTTGACATTCAAAAATTCATATTGTATGTTCATTGTTAAAAAATTAACACTACAACTGAATGCTTAGTGAAAAGGGAACGCCTCCTCCGTCCACAGTTCTCTGCTGAGAAGCCCTCCCATGGACAGCTCCCGCACACTCTTGGGGAGACTCTGAGCTATACCGAGTCTGTGTATCTACTACTCCCCCTTCTTTGGGGTTTTGGGGATCTGACCCAGGCCCTCTACATGCCAAACAGCCACTTTATCGCTATGCGGCACCCCAGCCCGCCCCTCCTTCTTGTGGGTGGTAGCATGTTATACACACTGGCTGCTTTGGAGATTGTTTCTTAGCAGCGGATGTAGTCCATGGTATTGATTTTACTCCCACGAGCTGGCCCGCTGCACTGCATTACCCCCCTACTGACTGACATTAGATTGTTTCTAGCCTTTTGCTTCCACAACCCCCTACAGTGCGCATGTCTTCGTGCACCCACCTCCGAGCATATGATCTAGTGCTGTGCGGGTACCGCCCAAGGGTGCGGGCGCTCCCCTCAGCAGATACCACTAGGTTGTTGCTCCATGGTCTGGTACACAGCTGCCTTTGACAGGGAGTGGAGAAAGGAAGTTATTGAATTGGGAGCCACACAGTTCAGGTCTGGAGGGGTCCTCAGATAAGCTCATGCGAGTCCCTGAGAGCCCTCTCCGAGCCCAGCTCGGGGTCCCCTTGGGAGGCAGGGCCAGTGCTGTGGGGCTTGCGGGGACCTGCATCCCCAGGGTGGCTGCAAACAGCCTACAGGAGAAGACAGGCTGCCGGCAGCTGTGAGGGGCTGAGTTCAGCCAACGCTGCGCGGAGGCTGCCAAGAGTTTCTTCTTTTCGTTTTTCCAAGCCTTGTGCTTTGGGCTGGGGCGCAGTGTCATCCTCATGTTTCCTATTACTCTACAAGGCTCCCATCAAAGCACCAGCCGCTGGGGCCTTTGATGTCTGAGCGGAGCCTGCTCTGCCCTGGGGAGATGCATCTCTGCTGAGGAGGACGGAGGGGAGGGGCGGGCGCAGCCTGAGATGGTCTTGGGGGTATCCAGGCCCTCGCCAGAGTGGTGCCTCGCTCCACTCCAGTTAGGACTGCAGGCCCCGGGATGGAGGCCAGAAGGGGACACGGAGCCCCTGCGAGGGCGAGGGGCTGCCCTGCTGCAGGAGAGACTGGAGGAGCTGTGGCTGCTTGACCCAGCAGCCTGGTAGCCAGGGTCACTCTGTGTCTCTGGTCCCCACCTGGCTTCCCGGGGCTGGGAGGGCGTTGTGGGCTCCACAGTCCTGCCCAGCGCACATCCAGGGCTCTGGACCTCCTCACAGAAAGTTTGGCCTTGGCTGAGTTACTTCACACAGCTGAGCCTCAACTTGCTCCTCTCCTATTTTGAAGAGACTCTGTCTGGGTGATATAAAATTTCTGGGGACCCTCAGCAAGTGCCTAATGTGTGTGAGTCTCTGAAGAATCGCTCTATTGCTGCTGATGCCACTGGTGATTAAAAGCGGAATGGAGAAGAAAAGGGGCTGGAGCAGAACAGTTGGCTGATCGGCTTCCTCACCGGCCCCCTCATGGTCTAAGTTCCCTCTCTAGAGCCACCTCCCAGGTCTAAATCCAGGGTTCTCCTCTGAGCTCCAGGCTGGAGGGAAGTGGCAAGGATGAGGCCAAAGCGCCTGAAGGCCTGGTCGGTGGGGCGAGAGTTTGGAGGATTCCGCCTGCAGGCCTGACTCCTGGAGCAGCCAGAGTGGAAAGGAGGGGGGTGGCTTCCTGGCAGAGCTGAAAAGGTTTGGATTTGACTTGAAAACACATTGAGAAGTCCCTGGCGGCTGCCTCCTCAGAAATGGCCTCTCTGAAGTCGAGCCGAGCTGGGCAGCTGTCTTGTGTAAGGGAGTGCAGCAGACCCCGGGACCTGTGTGCTAGGGCAGGGCTGGCGGCGGGGTGCAGGGGACCCGGGAACCAGATGGGGTGGAAGCACCTTCTCAGACAGTCTAGTCTGGGTCTCAGGTCCCATCTCCCTGCTTTTTGTCTTACCCTGTTTAGCCTTTCTTTACATATTCTTTTTTTCCCCTTAATTGAGTCATTTTTAAAACCATGACTACATTTTAAAAAGAAATTTATATTGCTACTATAAATGGAACACTGTATCGCTTCCCTTATATAGTAACCATATAAGTAGAATATAATAATAGTGAAACAATGTTAAATTTTACCTAGTGCCTGGGCTCCGTCTGATAAAAAAAAAGGAGGTTAAAAAATGTGAGCTGGGGGCAGGGGATTTAGCTCAGTGGTTCGGGCTTCTGCCTGGCAGGTGCAAGGTCCTGAATTCAGTCTCTGGTACCACATACCACAGTACCAGGCATGGTGGCTTACACATGTCATCTCAGCACTTGGGAGGCAGAGGCTGGAGGACTGCTGAGCTCAAGGCTTGCCTGGGCTACACGGTGAGCTCAGAGTCAGCCTGAACTACAAAGCGAGACTCTGTCTCAAAAAAAAAAAAAAAAAGAGAGAGAGCGGAATTAAAGACAGGTTTGCACTGAACTAAGATTTTCTTCTTCAGTCCTCTCAGATAAAATAAAAGAAGTCCAGTTAGATCTGAACAGCGGATCACTTCATATAAGCACACCCCAAGAACTGCATGGGCTGCTCTTACGTTGAAGAAAATTACCCATTGTTTATCTGAAATTCAAGTTGATGGGGCTTCCTGCATGTTTGTTTTTTAAATCTTGCAACTCTACCCCTGACAAGTGAAAGATCGTTTTCCAAGGGATAACTTCTCACCACTAAGAGGTTAGCTGTTTTCTTGTGGTGAAACAACCTTGAGAGAGCAGCTCGAATTCAAGATGGAGTCAGACTGACAACATCTACTACTGACGGGTCTGGAGGGAAGGTGCTTTCTAACTGGGAAGACTCTGAGAGGCTCCTTGACGGAGGAGGCAGAGGCCCAGGGCCTCAGGAGCTTTCCCCCCTACCTCGACCTGACTCCTTGAAGGCCAGAGGGACAGTCCTGCTCCTTGGTGGAGCCTGAGTGACAGTGTGTGTGCCCAGTCACACCTCTCTGGCCAAGGGCCTCCTGAGGCCTCCCACGGCCTGGCGGGGAGGAAGCTTACCTCCCTCAAGGCTTTTGTTGGGAAGTTCTTCCTCACACTGTGCCATCTGCCTCCCATGTCGCCTGTGTGTCCTGACTGCTGCTTTGGAGCCCAGGACAGTCCTAGGCCTGTTGGCAAAGGCTCTCTGGATTCTGCACACTCCCAGCTCTTCTCACTGTCCTCCAGCTTGGCCTAGGGGACCCCAGCCTGGGCACCTGGGGTGGTGCTGCCTGGCATGCTGTCTTCAAGCAGGCAGCAAGGAAGAGGCTGGTGGGGTGGCCTGGGGGAGTTGAGGCCGGGGCAGAGCCAAAGCAGCGAAAGAAGGTCTCCCTTGTGGTGGCATCTGAAAGGGTTGCAGGGGAGTCTTGCAGCCCTGGGCTCTGCTGGTTGCTGGGTCCCTAGCCTGCTGTGTGACTTCAGGGAAGCCTTCTTTTCCAGGGCTTTGTTCCGTGCTACGTACTTCAAGCAGCTTGGCCTACTTCTATGGGTAGAAATGTATGTTTGTTATGGTTGCTGGGTGCTGGCCAAAGGGTTCCGAGGCACAGCAGGCAGTGTGTGGCCAGATGTGGGGCCATGTAGGGCCATTGCTGGGCTCAGGGGGGCGGCTGGAGCCTGGCTCAGGAATGGCACAGCAGAGCAAATGAGCTGTAGAATGCGGCCAGACACGGGGAGCCCAGACCGCACATCTTGGGGGTGGGGTCACACTGAACCCTCGGTGGGCCTTTCCCCTCATACTTCCAGACACACTTTCCCAACAGAGGGCCAAGGCACAGGCCTCACCACCTCTGCACTCCTTCCTTTGCCTCCAGTTCATGCTATTTCATGTGTGATCTCTCCTTGTCTGGGCCTCAGTTTCCCTAACTCTTTGAGGGAAAATTCAGATAAATAGTTCCTGAAGGCTCTGCTGGAGCTCACATTTGCAGGTTTCAACTTCTCCAGCAACATCATATCAAGCTCTTAGATATACAGAGCGTTTCATATTTTTTCCTTTTAATTGACCCAATGATTACACATATTTCTGAGGTGTAACATGATATTTCAGTACGTGTATATACGATCAGGTCAGGGTAATTTGTATATCCATTGCCTCAGACATTTATTATTTCTTTGTGTTTGGAACACTCAAAATTCTCTCCACTAGCTACTCCGAAATATGCAATTAGTTGTCAGCCACAGTTACCCTGAACCTACTGCACTTGATTATTAGTCTCTCCACAGCTCAGGGAGATGGGGAGGCGACCCCAAACCCACCGGCTTTCTCAGGTGATGAAACTGGGGCTAAGAGAGGGAGACAGGTGATTTAAGTTCACAGTTGAGCCAACTTTTCCCTCTACGCAGACCTCCATTTGCAGCTCCAGAAGCCAGCAAGGGCTCCGCTGGGGCCTGGGAGGGTGGATGCAGGGGAGAAGGGCATTGGTTGGAGTAGGCGCAGCCTGTCACCTGCCTCTTTTCTGTGTGGAACTCCATGCTGCGCTTCGAGAGGAAACAACGTCTAAAATGCTGGAAGCCCTGTCCTGTTGTAGGACTTCCCAGGGGGAGGCTGAGAGGAGCACTTTTGAGCAGTGCAGGTTCTGGGCTGAGTTCTGCTTTAAGGTAGCATTTTAGGTGCCTCAGGGAAGTGAAGGAAATCTGATAATTGTATTGTAATTGTCTATCTGGGAGTTGAACCCAATACCTTCTCCTGAGTTCCATCTCCAGCCCTTAGTGACAGGCTCTTACTAAATTGCTAAGGTAGGACTCAAATTTATAGTCCCCCTGCCTGTTTCCCAAAGCCTGGGATTACAGGTGTGCACTGCCATGCCCAACCATTTGTACCTTTCAGGTGAGATATTCAGAACTGGGCATAGTGGTGCGGGCCTATCATTCCAGCACTGCGGGAGGCGGAGGCACAGAAATCAAGATCACAAGTTCAAACTCAGCCAGGACAACTGAATGATTTAGCAACATCCTTCCTCAAGATAAAAACTTTAAAAAGGGCTCAACAGAAGGTCCTGGATTCAATCCCTGGTCCAAAATAAAAAAAAAAGATGCGAGACATTTAGCTTCTGATGACATTTGGGTAGAAGTTGGAAAAGTTCATAACACAAAGAATCACCAAGTCCAGAAATGTCAGCATCAGAAAGTTAATGCTGGTAAGCTCTTCAGAAACCATCTGGTTCATCCTTCCCTCCCTGTCCTGTGCTGAAGGGAAACTGAGGCCTAGCAAAGGGAGAGAATTTGACCCAGTCACACAGAATCCTGGACAGAGCCCTGACTAGAATGTAGGTCCCTGGGCTGCCCTGACCACTTTCTGGGGAGGGAGTGGAGAGAGGGAAAGGGGGTGGGAGGGAGAAGAGGGGCCTGGCCTGGGGACAGGCAGACAGAAGTATGTGGGGCCAGCCGCCTGCTGATAAGAGGCCCCCAGTGCCATTCCTAAGGACTGCTTTATCAAGATGCAATTTTCCCACTGCAGACGCTGTTTTTTTTCTCTTGCTGGGCTGTGCTGGCCCTCACGATAAGGCGCCTAGACATGTTCACACCGAGGCGGCCAAAACATGAAGCAGGAGGCAAAAAATTCCCTTCGGAGTCTCCCCCAGCCCAGCCCACTCCCCCTCATTTCCTCTCATTCTCTGAGTTCTCATGCCCCCACCCCCTCTGGCTGGCCTCTTCCTGCCTGCCAGTAAGTCAGACGAAGGAGCCAGGAAGGTATGTGGCCCAGGGGAGGTCAAAGGAGAGACACTTTCGTGGAGGGGCCTCCCCTGGGACTAGAGGCCCAGACCACAGGCTGCCTGTGACCGCATGAAGCAGGAGAAGGTGGGGGCACGCTGCTTGTACCCTCACCCTGGAGCTTCTCCCCTGCCCCACAGTCTCTGTGAAGAGAGGGCAGAGCATGCTCCAGTTTGGGTGTGGGCTGGAGGCATTTAAGGCCTTCCCCAGCCACTGATTCTCCACTTCCTAACCTACTCCTGACCTCCCAACCCCGAGCCTGGTAGGGATCTCAGGGGGAGGAGGCTGTGCTGCTTATTTTCATCTAAAAACTCCCAGATCGAAGAGATGTGACTTGATAGGACATCATCAGGAGTCCTGACCCAGATCACGCCTGAGTCCCACCAGCCACTGTGGGACTGGTCCCTCTGCTCTCTGGTCTGCAATTTCTCCCCCTGCCACCAAAGGGACTGGATTCAGATCCTGGCCTTTGAATTCCTCCTGTGGCTTTTCAGAAGACGCCATTCTTTCCCAGGCTGCCTGGGCACTTGGCAAGCGACTGTAGGGCTCAGTGTATCAGTGCCACGCCCCTGCTCTGCTCAGGAAGCCCACCCCACCCTCCACATCTGGATAGAATTTACCCCCAGAGCAACTCAATTACCGGTGATTCAATGAGGAGGGCTCATGTGTCGAAGGGGCCCTGGTGAAGGTTGCTTTGCCAGAGATGGGGTCCTGAGTCTGGGTCTGCCCTCTTACGCACCTTTGCCAAGACCCCTGGGGAGCTCCAGCTCAAGCCCCCAAAGGACAGAATGGGGGTAGAGGATGGATGGCAGGGGGTGTGTGAATTCTATACCACGGGCCCACCATGTGCCCAGCCGACAGTGTCTCTGACAATGGCAGGGAGCCCTGGGCTCAGGCTGTGGCAAGGAGGGTTTGGAGACTTGCTGATGTGTCCTGGTACCTTCCTTGGGAAATCAAGATAAGCCCTGCTGTCTTCTTGCAACTGCTGCCAGGCTGGAGAGTGGGGACGCCTTGGGGCTGCCTGCAGCCTCCAGCCATTGCTCAAGGACTGCTTTCCCGGACACGGCCTTTTTGCTCCTCTCCTCCCCCTCCAGACAGGACCCCTGAGCCCAGACTCTGGGCCCCAGGGCACTGGGCAGATCGAATGTCCCATCACACTTGGCATTAGTCTGGTGATTTCCTGGCAGGGGCCACCAGGCTGCCCATGGAGGCTGAGATCAGACAAGCAGGTTGAAATCCTGCTGCTCATCTTAGGGGATCGTGCCTGTGAGTCCCCACTGCCTCCAGGAGACAGGCCACACTGAGTGTACTCACACTTACAAACACTGACACATGCCCTGCCTCACCCTGCCTGCCAGAATGGAAAGCCCAAGGCTGGGCCTCATCCCCCAGGCTCATCCGATCACAGGCTAGAAAACGCTGACCCGATGTTACAGCAGGGAGAACACAGACTGGAGTCTCTGGTTAGAGCTGGATTCTAGCTCAGCTGCAGCAGGCTAGGGTTTTGGTGAATAGCTGGGGTGTGAGATCGAAGGCTTCTTCAGGAAGCTGGCTGGAGGGCCACCCATGGGCAAGACCAGTCAGGGCCTGTTGGAATCCAGACAGAATTTAATGCCAGGATCCACGCACAACACCAAACTCCAGACAGGGAAATCACCAGGTACTGGGCGAAGCCCCTCTCACACACTTTCATCATGTGGGCCTCTTCCCTCAGTGTGCCAGCATCTCTGTCTTGAGAAGTACCGTGACCTCTAAGAGGGACCTCCATGGCTCAATGGTAGGACAAGGTCCCACCTCCCACGCCAGTGCCCCTTCTTCCCAGAGGCTCCGGTGTTCTGCCTGACGGGGTTAGGAGAGTGACCAGAATTCAGTACAGTGGTAGATGGGCCTGTACAGTCTTGGACCCAGGGCTGGGGACAAGCCACGAGCCTGTGCAGGGCCACACACACCAGGTCTGAGTGAGAAGCCGGCTGGAGGCCCATCCCCCACCACCAGTGCAGCCTGACAGGCTCCAGACCTCTCTGGTCTCAGTGCCCCCCACGGGATGACCATTGGCTACAAAGTGCTGCTGCAGAAGGCCCCGGAGCAGCAGCTATGAAAATGGAGGCTGAGGTTCCGACTGGAGCATGGGGAGTATGTGTTGCAGCTCCAGGCTGGGGCCATGTGTGGCCTGACGTGGGCTCCAGTGACACTGTCACAGTGAGCTGTTGCTGTTCACTGTGGGGGCTTCCTGTGAGCGCCTCCTGAGGTGCTGTGTTTGGCAAAATGCGTGATGGGAAAATGGAAGCAACTCTGGGTCTCTTGTGTCCTGGAGGGCTGAGGGAAGAACTGGAGGAGCAGAGCCATCAGGGCAGGAGGCTCTCACACCTGAGGACTCTAGGCCTGTCCTGTTGGGATCTGCCAGCCTGAAGGGGATTTCCTGGGGCCAGCCCAGTTCTCAGCCCTCTGACGTCGTCCTTGGACTGGTGCCCAGAGCTCAGCCCTATTGGGAAAGCAGGCGGGCACGCTCCCAGCCCACGCGCCGTCCAGCCCTCATCGTGGCTGGGGTCTCCGACCCGTACCTCCGAGGTGAGGAAGTGGGGGCGTCCATACTGTTGACAGAAGAGGCACTGCCCCTGCCCGAGATCCTGATTTGTGTGCTGTGTGACCTCAGGCAAGTCCTGCCCCTTTCTGGGCCTGGGCTCCTGCTTCAGCAGTGAGGGGGGCAGATGACCCGGCTCTGTGGGACTCTGACAGTCTGGACTGAGCGGGGCGGGGGCTCCTGAAAAGGAACTGGGGTTGGGTCCCAGGGGCTTGCTTCCCGAATGGAGCAGAGGGGAGGGGGCACAGTGGTGAGCACTGTGGGAGAAAAGGAGCCCAGGCCTCCAGGTGGCTCCTCGAGGGGCGAGACCAGCCTGAGGTTTGGACACACATTTGTTTATAAGCGTCCTGTGTCACCGGGGGCTTTTTCTCCGGGGTTGAAATGCTCCAGAAGCCAGCGCTCTGCGTGTGTTTGCTGAGCAGAATACGGGCTGTATTTATTCACCCTTTAGCCTGAGCCCTTAAAAATATAGACGGCTAATGTCTTCAGTATGTATGAAATATCCCATATGCTCAGAAACAAAAGGGGCTCTGTTATTAAAGTTTCATTTCCACACGCCCCTTCCCTCCTCCCGCCCCCAACACTCTGCCCTCCTTCCATCCCATTCAGCCTGCAGAGACGGAGCGCGAGGGAAGAGCGGCGGGCAGCCGGGCAGCTGTGGACGGAGGCCGGGCACGGACAGCCAGTCCCTGCATGAGCGGTGCCAGGCCCACTTCTAGGTGAGGGGCTGACCGAGGGGAGGACGGCAGTGCCCGCCATGGAACAGGGACTCGGTCCCCGGCTGGCGGTGGGGAGCCCTCCAGGCTCCTGCAGGACTGGGCCTGGCAGGGTCTGCTGCCAGGGACGAGATGCCCGCTCTGCCGCTAACTGAAACCACATGTGTCTCCCAGGCGGCGGGAAGAGGACGCCGCCAGGCTGGGGCTCTGGGTGGGAGGACAGACGCGGCCGGCCCACCGTGTGCTTGGGGGAGAGGTGCTGTGAGGAGGCTCTGAGTGGCGTGTGTCTACACCAGTGAGTGTATCAGAGTGTGCGTGGATATCTGAGTGATGAGTGTGCATGCGTGCATGTGCTGATCTGCAGCGTGAGAGAGTGTCCTGTCTCCGGGGGCCCGTGTGGCCCCCTGGCCCTTTAGCGTGTGTCCTGCCGGCCGCCTCTAGTTCAGGAGAAGCCTCCCGGGTGGGTGAGGTCGCCACCTTCTCCACCGTCCTGTTGCTGCCCCCAGCCCAATTCAGTCTCCTCACACCTGAGGAGACTCTGCCCACTTCGCAGAGGGAAGAGGACAGGAGCGGGGCAAAGAGAAACAGCAGACCTGCTCGCGTGCCTGTTCCCACTGTCTGCTCCCACCATCGCCGCGTAAGGGGCACCTTGCATGTGGCCATCAGGGAGACTGTGGGGGGCTGTGCAGACCCACCTGCAGTCCGGAGGATCCCAGGAGTGGGTGCTCAGCCCCGGGTCACAGGCTGGAGGGTGCACTGTTGGGGTCTGGGGAAAACAGGGTCCTTCCTGAGGGCCTGTGTGGCTGAGCCTGAAGCCATTAGCTTTGCTGGAAGCCAGGCGTGGGCTCCAGGGGGCCCTACTGCTGCCTTGCTGGGAGGCTACTGGCTCCTCCGCTGCTGGGCCTCAGTTTTCACTGCCCAGGGACGGGTGTGCATGCCTCTGGCAGCTCCTGGCCCTGTGGGCTACCAGTTTCACTTTAAAAAACATTGTGTTTTACTTTTACCTGTATTAGGGAAAAATACACAGATAGCATATCAAACCAGCAAGTAGAATGAAGTAGGAATATACTCAAATATACATTGGTATCAATAGAATACCCCTTGGTGGTGGGTCTTAAATGCTTCTACCATTTCAACTGCCCTTAAAAACATTGGTTCTGGCTGTTGGGGGCAGATATGACCTGCTGTACAGACCGTCTCGTGTTCCACAAATTAGCAGCCCTGTAATTCTGTGATTACAGAGCAGAAAGCCTTATTGCCAGCTGAGAGTGTGTGGTGTGTGCCATGCGGGAAGGGACAGAGGATGGGATGGGCTGAGCTGGGGAGGAGATCACCTTGAGCCACCCGGGGCTGGAGGCTCAAGGTCAGAGGTAGGGAGTTACGAAGGCAGTGTCCCCCAAGTGACGCTCATTTCCAAGTGCTTTGTCCGGTCTCAGCCTCTGTTTGAATTGCTGGGGCAGCGTGTGGTGCAGAGCCCTCTCTGGCTTCCGCCTTTCCTGCCATTCAGCCCTGGCGCCCCGACCCCTTGGCTGTGATTTATGTGTCAGGCCAGGACTGGCCTGAGGTGAGGTACGCAGGGAGCGTGGCTAGCTGTGGGGCCCTCGCAGAGCAGCCCAGTCCCTTCTCTAGGTTGAGTGGAGCCCCCTGGGCTGCCATCTCCCTGGGGCCACTGCTAATGTGTGGATTCACTCACTGGTGGTTTGTCTCATAGCTGCTCTTGGGACAGCCCTGCTCTGCCCTGTTACAGGAAATGCAACCGCAGGGACTGTGTTCTTCTTGCCTGAAATGGACAGAGGCTACCAAACTTTGGCTCAGAGATGTGGACGGCATCATCACTGGGCATAAATTCACTGCCTCATAGGCATCGAGTACAGAGTAAGAAACCCAAGGCTGGGTTGATCTAGACCTTCCTACTCTCATGCTGTGTGGCCCTAGGCAAGTGCCTACCCTCTCCGGCCCTTCTCTCTCTCCCTAGGAGTCATTCATTGTCTTCGATGAGGCTGAAATGATTCTCTCTGTCCCAATGTGGAGCAATATCCTGCTTCTAGGGGTTCCTGCTCCCTTGGGGGGGAAGAGCCCTATGAGTCGGGGCTGGGGTTCCCGAAGTAGAGAAGACCCGGATATAGTCACCTGCACTCTGGAACCCAGGTTCCTTTCCTGGCAGGCTGCTGCTTCAGAGCCCAAGAGCACAGCTGCTGGGGTCAGGGTCACAGTTGCCGCCCACAGAGTTTAGCGCAGCTGACCAGCCTGCAGTGACCTTGCGCATCCTGCTGAGCCACTACCAGCTGCGCCATGTTCAAGGGCAACAGCTCAGCTTGGTGATGCCCCGAGCTGCTGCCTGGTGTGTCAGAGAGCTTGGCCGGGCCTGGCCGGGCCTACTCTCTGGGAAGAGCAGCTCCTGTCTTGAGAACATTTCTCCTAGAAAATCTCTCTTCATTCTACAATTGGTTTAGGTAAGTCCATCTTGGTGGGCTCATAATGGGTTCCAACAGAAGTGGAGGACTCAGGCCCACTTGACTTACCCAGTGATGCCCATTTCTCCAAAATTTTGGCTTGAAGATGTAGACGGCCTCTCGGGGAGGCAGCAGGTGCACAGTGAGTATCTGAGACCCTTCCTTAGATTTACTGGAATTCCTTTATCCTGCGTTTGGTGGAAGCTGTATGGAAGAGGGGACAGAAGTTTACCTGTAGGGTCAGACCCTTCTCTGCTGGTGACAGCTTCAACTTCAGGCAAGGACAGTTGAGATTTGGTGTGGCTTAGAGAAAAAACAGAGTGGATTGTTGAGTTTGAAGCTTGCCTAGGCTACATAGTGAGCTCAGAGCCAGCCTGAACTACAAAGCGAGACCCTGTCTCAAAAAAAAACAAAACGAAAACAAAAAAACAGAGTGGAGTGGGGCAAACCTGTGCTCTGCTCCTGTGGCGTCTGAGCTTGGCCGTCTCTCCCGCCTCAGGGCTCTACTGCCTGGTCTGGAACATGGGTTGTTGTGATGACTCCCACCAGGACTGCTGCTGCTGGTGCTGGGTACACGGGTACCAGGCCCACCCCAGCCCCACCAACTGAAGGACAGGTGCCCTCAGAGGGGTGAGGAGGGAAGGACGCCAGTCCCTGCCCTGCCCTCACTGGCTCTGAGACCTGAGAGGGTCCTGGAAGTCCCAAGTCTCTGTCTTCTCTTCTGAGCGCCTGGACAGGGATAGCACCTGCCTCACGGGCCAAATAGCTCCCTATGTGAATGGGAGCCCTGCCGGCCTTGGCACTGCAAACTGATGTCCTCCAAGGGCTCCCTGGGCCCCTGTCAGCTCCCCTGGGAGGAGAGACTGGTTTCCAGGCTCCTCTCAGACAGCCCGAACCACCTCTGGGAGCCTTGTGGCCAGTGCCCAGGTGCAGGCTTACCGTGGTGCTCCTTGTTCTCGCTGACACGGAGCCGTGGGATGACTAAACCAGGGAACTTGGGACTCTGAAGCTGGGGGGCCCGCGTGGCTGGGGCTGGAGAGGTGGAGCGGAAGGAGGAGTCTCAGGGAGGCGGGAAGCCTTGCAGGGAGAGGAGGAGGCGCCCTGGTTCTGGTGGAGCAGGAATGGGTGAGAGGGACCAGGAAGGAGAGAGATGCTGTCAAGGCTGCGGCGCTTGGCAGAGCCCCTCCCCCACCCACCACACACGCTTCTGAGGTGCTGTGGCCTACCCAGACACACACGCGGATGCACACTCTAAGATACAAACATACGCACAGACAGCTACAGTCAGGTGCACAGACATACAAACATACACGGATATATACAGATATATAGATAGATAGATAGATAGATAGATAGATAGATAGATAGATAGATAGATAGCAGCATGTGGATGTCCCCCCAGAGATACATCCAGGTACACACAGCACATACATGCATAGTGGGATAGTCAGAGCATCAGTTACACAGATGCACACACAGACATGCATGTAGACACACAGAGACATACAGATGCTACAGGCACAGTCTGCATAAACATATACACACAGATGCACACATGGACACAGACACACGCACACACACACACAACAATGCACACGTACTGTCCAGACCCGTATGCAGACAGACCCCCACACACACTTAGTAGGGTGGCAGAGGAGGGGTTGGGTGGGGGTCCTGTGGCTCTTCTCCTCAGCTCAGGTCCCTGCCTCACCCTGGCACCTCCCACTTGCCGCGGTTCTTAGCTCCCGGCTTGTTCAGCCCAATCTCACAGGTCCTAAAAGACAGGCACCAGAGTAAGCCTGACTTGCAGATGGAGAAAGTGGGGCTCACAGAGGGAGAGTCACTTGCCCAGGTTACACAGTCCATTCAGCAGCTGCTCCAGAGCCACCCACTGAGGCACAAGGCTGTGGCTCTCACCCCCCCTCCCCCCGCGTGGTGCCCTGAGAGGTCCCCAGAGGGCAGGGAGAGGCCCAGTCACAGTCTGGGAGGACTTCGAGACCCGGCCTGGAGCAGGGCCTGCAGCTCAACACTCAGCCCCTCCCTCAGCATCTCCTGTCGCCTGCAGTCCTCCACCTGCCTGGCCCCCCTCAGACTGTACCTCTGGTCCACCTTTCCAACCCTCTTTCTTTCTTTTTTTTTTTTTTTTTTTTTTTGAGACAGGGTCTTGCTTTGTAGTTCAGGCTGGCCCTGAGCTTGCTATGTAGCCCAGGCAAGCCTCGAACTCAGCAATCCTCCTGTCTCTGCCTCCTGAGTGCTGGGATTACAGGCGTGAGCCACCACGCCCGGCCAACCCTCCTTCTTCTGAAGCCAGTCCTGCCTGGACAACCGTGTTCTGAGCTTCTCACGGCAGATTTAGGCAGCTGTTGACAAAATATACTTCTTGTCCGTTATTTTACTTCAGCTTGTGTGTGAGGTGGGGGAGGGGGTTCATTTATCCTTTTGTTAGGTTTGAATCTTGGCTTCTCCCGTCACTGAGCATCCTTGCCAGCAGAGGGCCAAACTAACTAAAATATTTATCAGGTTCTTCACTGAGCTCAAAACCCAAAAGCGCAGGCACAGAGCATGGGGGATGTGGCAGAAAGCAGCACTCCACAGCGAGCTCTTGTGGACCAGAAGCGTGACCAGAGTCAGCAGGGCTGTAGCTGTAGAAAGAAAGACAAGCAAACAGAGACAAGTCCAGCAAATGTGAACGCCCCAACACGAGGGAGGCGATGGTCATTCCACGCTGTCCAGGTCTGCTTTTCCTGGAATGTCCTGTTCTGTTCACATCTGGGAAACTGAGAGCGAGGCTCAGCACAGGGAGGAGCTCTCAGGAGGGAGACTCCTCCTTTCGAGACAAAGGCTCCTCCGGCTGCAATGAGCTGCCCTGGAGAGCGGAGTTCCGGTACCACAGGCATCCGCTGGGGGCCTGTCTTGGTCGCTTTTCTTGTTGCTGAGGCAAATTACCCGACACCAAACATTAAAGGAGGCAAGGTTTATTTGGCTCACAGTGTGCAGAGATTTCAGTCCGTGATCAGTGGCTCCCAGGCAAGCGGCAGAGGGGCGGCCGTTCATGCGGACAGACAGTAGCAACCTCGGAACCTCAAAAGCGTCTTCCTGCCCCTTCCATCTCACTGAGGCTACTTGGGAAGAAGCCCTCGAGCCCTCAGGCCTCGCCCCACCATAAATATTTCAGCCACTTCCAAAATAGCCTATGACCCCATGAGGCTTGGGGACATCAAGACATGACCCATACATAACAGCGCCTGAGTGGAAGGTGTCAAGTCAGGCAGGCACTTCCGCTCCCTTCCAGTCCCAACGTCTGAGCTCCACAAGGCAGTGGTGCCACTTCCATGCCTGGTGTTGAAGATGACAGTTTCTGGGGGAGTCTCGGCCACGTCCCGCCAGCTCTGGCCTCTGAACTCCCCGAGCCTCTTCCCCGCTCCCCCCCACCACCCAGTGTCCTAGACAGGGTACCCACCGACCTCCTCTGGAGTTTGGGGCAGTCCTTGGTGAGCTCCTCGGCCACCCCTTCCAGGAAGCTGAGCGAGTGCAGAAGTCTTGTTGCCAGCGGGTGGGCTTCTGGCCAGCGGCAGATCCTAACTCTGGCTGGACCCGGTCTGTATTCCTGGGCTCATCTCACCAGCCTATTGGTGACTGAGCACCTGATTCTTCCCCCAAGGAAGGTGAGACCGCTGTTTTCCACACCCTGAGGCCCTCTTGCTCAAGGTCTGGTCACCTGCACTTACTGAGGACCTACTAGGTGCCAGGCACTCGAGCTGGTCTAAGCAGATGAGGAAGGGTAGCAGTCTCCTCCTGCCTTGCCACTTTTGAAGCACTTGTCACTTTCTGAAATTGCCTGACATATTCATCCGTGTACGAGTTTGCTGCTTGCCGCCCCCTGCGCTCCTGCCCAGACTCCAAGCCCTGGAGAGACCTTTGTCCCCGCTGGACTCGCAGCTACCAGAGCAGCCCTGTCTATGTTCTAAATTTACTTGCTGAGAGAATGAGCGGCCGCCCTCCCCGGCCTCTCCCTGTGCTGGGTGGTGCCACGTGCTTCGCCTTCAGCACCTCACTTCACCCACACTAAGTTGGGGCGCATTCCTTGGTTTCATTGTACGAAGTGGCAAGCAGAGGCCCAGAGGTGTGGTAGCTTCTCTCAGCCCTTGTCACCTGCTGCCTCGAAGCACAGCGACTCCAGCCCCTGCTTCATGCCACGCTGTACCCACTACATTCGCTCTGGGCAGGGACCTCATCTGCTTTGCCTCTGCCCTCCCCACAATGCCCTGTAGAACCCTGGTTCAATGGCACTTGTGTTTATCATACTCAGTCAGATGGCATGAAGCTGGGGAGGGAGCAGGCTGCCTGGAGGGCAGAGGACTCGTGTGGGGCACCGAGCAAGGGGCAGATGCCAGCATTATCTCCGGCAGTCACTAGATGCCATCTTCAAAGACCGTGTCATTCCATGCCTCCTGCATATCCATGTCACACCTGGGCTCCCTGGACAGAAGCCTGTTGCTGTGTTTACCATTATCTTCTTGTTCCCCAGCAGTGATGGGGAGCTCAGTACCTGTTGAGACCTGTGGTAATTTAAGAAAATCACTTAGCCCAGTATCAAAAGGTCTTGGAATAGCTGGTCTTTTCTAAGTGTCTTCTCTGTGCCAGGGAAGGTAAGCCTGCACCCTATCCATGCAAAGTATGCACCCTTACTGTCCTGCCTAGGCAGGTGAGTGATAGAACTTGCATGAAGTCCCAGCTGGTAGGTGGCAGATGCAGGGCACAACTGGAAGCCACAGTGGAGCATTCGAGAGCGTCCCCTCTTGACCAGTGTGCTAGAACTGCCCAT
The DNA here is from genome assembly GCA_004025085.1 of Thryonomys swinderianus. Lineage (NCBI taxonomy): Eukaryota > Metazoa > Chordata > Mammalia > Rodentia > Thryonomyidae > Thryonomys > Thryonomys swinderianus. The sequence continues at coordinate 31,418 of PVIC010006633.1, forward strand.
GGAACATAATGTGAGGATGTGGAATTTACATTTCTTAGCAACCACACTAAAGAGGTAAAAAGAAACAGATGGAAAAATGAAATTGGCAAAATCAATTTTAAAATAATGTACTTATTTAAAAACCAAATAGCATCTTTTTTTTGAGACAGGGTCTCGCTTTGTAGTTTGGGCTGGCCCTGAGCTCACTATCTGGAACTCAGCACTAGCCTAGAACTCAGCAATCCTCCTGCCTCTGCCTCCCGAGTGCTGGGATTACAAGCGTGAGCCACCACGCCCGGCACTGTGGTATGTGGTATTGATGGCTGGTGGGCGTGACTCACCATGCCCAGCATTATATGTGGTTACCGGGATCAAACTCAGGGCCTTGCGCCTGCGAGGCAGGTGCTGGAACCACTGAGCTAAATCTCCAGCCCTCACCCACCATTCTTTTTTTTTTTTTTGCTTTTTGAGACAGGGTCTCGCTTTGTAGTTCAGGCTGGCCCTGAGCTCACTATGGTGCCCAGGCAAGCCACTGCGAACTCAGCAATCCTCCTGTCTCTGCCTCCCGAGTGCTGGGATTACAGGCGTGAGCCACCACGTCTGGCATTGTGGTATGTGGTGTTGATTGTTGGTGGGCGTGTCTCCACGCCCAACATTATATGTGGTTACCGGGGATCGAGCTCAGGACCTTGCGCTTGTGAGGCAGGCGCCGGAACCACTGAGCTAACCCTCTGGCCCTCACCCACCATTCTTAATGCAAATTTTCTCAGGAAACCCTGCGAATTAATAAGCAGGCTGGGATAAGGAGTCCATAGTCTTCCCTCTGTGGCTGTGAGTAGGAGTTTGGGAATCGTGAGCTCATGTTTGGGGTGCTGGGCCTGCACCACTGAGAAGTGGAGGCTCACTGAGGGGCAAGACTGGCCTTGCTCTCTCCCAGCATTGTGCTGACAAGTGCTTAGCAACTGGCTCTCTGGGGGGAGACAGAAATCTGCCCATTTCCTTGGTCTAACGACTTCTGCCACAACCTACTTTTGAGCTACTGACTGACATTCCCGGTCAGAGAGGAGTCATTGTGTATGTTGGCTGCAGAGTCAGTGTGGGCAGTCTGCCCAGGGCTGACCATTCTGCCTGGTGGACAGGAGCCCCCTGGGGAGCCAGGGAAAGAGGGTTAGGATGTTCTAAATCTTTAGTCCCAGAATACTTTACTTAATTGAATATATACACCCCAATCTACAGCAGATTAAGCGCAGTGTGTCATCACCACTCGTTTCGTAAGTTTAAACCATCTCTCACGCTCTTATTGGAACTAGGCTACTCTCGTGTGGGCCCTTGGGTGGGGGCAGGGACTGAAGGCCCCTGGTGTGTCGCCCTGGTGCTCACTGGCCTATTGGCCCTGGGCAGATGCCTCCGCATCTGGGCTTCCACTTCTCCTGTGTCCAGGGAGACCAGATGTGTGTAGGACCCCAGGTGTACTTTCCCAGGCTAGACTTAGACCTGACGCTTCCCCACCTGACCCCAGCCAGCCAGTCTTGTATTTATAGTTGTGACTTCAGTCTTTCTAGTTCTGCCAAAGCTGGTTCCTGGACCCACATATTTATAAACCCAGCAGGGCAGAAATAGAAATGACGTGCAGGGGGCTTAGTCGACTTGTGAGCAGGCTGTGGTCAGTGAGTCCACTGGGAACACACTTGAGTATCTGGAGGCCACAGCAGTCCAGAGCCAGACGGGGGCTTTGGGACTCGGCCCTGAGATGGTGCCATGGTGTCATGAAGGCTGCGGGATGCAGAGATGTGGCCAAGGTCCCAGGCGGGTGGCAGAGCCAGGACAAGAGTGAAGGGTTCTTTGTGCTATGAGCGTGACTTCTCCTGGGGTCCCCAGAGAACCTCCGGGATCCTCCAGGCCTCAGGCACCATCAGGGTGCGGTGTGTTGCTGCCCTACTCTGGGACCCATGTGGAGCCTGGGCCTTGCCAAGCCCAGCCCTCGTCTGTTAGCTGGGACTTGCAGGTGATTCCTTGCAATGATGTCACTGTGAGGAATAAGTAAGATTATAATTGATACAGCACGTGACCAGCACGTAGTAAATGATCAATAAGTGGTAGCTCGTTGTGTCCTCAGTCATTTCTTCACAAAAATAATCATTGTAATGACAGATAGCTGAATGTGATTGAGCATTTTACAGGTCACATTATTACTCAACAATTTTACATTATTATTATTATCCTCGAACTCAAAGTATAATATGCATTTTACATAGAGAAGAAACCTTATCAATGTAATGAACCTGGAGCAGAATGTATTCAAAGAAATAATGCTATCATGATGAATCATACATTTATACACAGGTTACCAAAAAATACTCTCTCCTAGATAGTAGAGATGTTCATAGAGGAGTAAGAAGGTTCAAAAACAGTGAGCAATTAATCAAAATATTAGCATAAGATATACATCCCCTGAGGATGTAAAGGGCATATGTTTCTGAGTTTGCCACCTCATGTTGGCTTTGTTTTTTATTATTGCATATGAAAATTTAACACAATAATGAACTTGAAATCCATATGCTATACAAAGCACAGAACGACATCTGTCTACACTTCTCCCAGCTTCCTCTGTTATCATGCCTCACAGAGCTCCCTGGTCCTCTTTCCTGCTTAATTATTTTTCCACCCATTTAGCACCATCTGATATGCTTTCTTATTTATTTATTATCTGTCCACCCCACTAACACAAGCTTCACGTGGGCAGGGTTTCTTTCTCTTTTGTTCACTGTGTTCTGCCAGGGCTTAAAATAGTGACGGCACATCACAGGCGTTCAGTGAATGTGTGCAGGGCAAGCCGATGAAGAAGTGAATGACTGTGTCCCCTCTGCCGGGGTGGGGGGGAACCTGGGATGCCCTGAGTGAGGTCATTCATCCAAAGTCACCCAGCTGTTGTGAGGCTCAGCTGACACAGCAGGCATGCGCATCTCCTGAGACCACCCACCTGGCCAGATACTGGGCCGAGGTGAGTCCAGGCAGGGTCCGGGCAGATTTATCTTGGCCACTATTGTTCTACCAAACACACCCATGCCAGGCCTTTTTTCAGCTGAGGAAACAGGCCCAGTGAAAGGTAACCACAGACATGGTATTCCCTCCTGCTGTGCAGTCTGGAATGTGGAAGGTTTGGGATTCCCTCCTCCTTGGAGCCATGAGGGAGGAGGCCTCTCTCTACCTGGGCTCTCACCTTCCCCTTGGGGAGGATCATTAATCTCAGTTCAGAGTCTTGAGGATGGACCCAGTCCTCTTCCTAGAGGTGAGGGCAGCTAGACGATCTACATGCCCCTCAGTGCCACTGATGTCAAGGGTGCTGCTAGATGGGGGGCATGGGCACCCCAGCCATCTCAATCTCTTCTGGGTACCACAGATTTTCACCATAGGCTATATATATATAGTCAATCCCTGATCACTTTCTTATTTTGCATATAATTGTTTACTGAGTAGCTACACAGTGCCAGGCAATGTATCAGGTATTAGAAGGAATCTCTCTCTTTTCAGCCTTCTATCTTCTCACCATTTCACTCATTCATTCATCTACCAATTCACTCATTCACTCAGTAACTACTTCCACTTCTGAGGCATGACAGCCCCAGAGACAGGAGTGATGTTTGGAGCTAGACTATCAGGATACGAGCTTTGACTGAGCCTCTTGCTAGCTGTGTGAGCTTGGAAGGCCATGTAGTTCAGCCTCCTTATTGGCATCTTAACAGCACCTTCCTTCCAGGCTGCTGGTGAGGGTCAGATGAGTCAAAATACACCGAGTATCCGGAACAGCCCCCGACACCATAGACACACCACAGCCACTGAGCGCCATTATGTCTTATATGCCTGGCACTATGCCAGGTGCTCAGGATATTGCTCCAGAATGCTCCTGTCACTGGAACCCCTGTTTGTTAGTCCTTGTTGGAGCCTCCTACCTTCTACTCAGGTCTCACTGCTTTTGGTCTCAACCTGTGGAACTGGCCTTGGTACCCTACAATGTGTCATCAGCCAGGAGCAAAGTCCAGGCACCTGGAGCATCTTAGTTTCTTTTTCTCATTGCTGAGACAAAATACTCAACACCCAAAGTTAAAGGAGGAAACATTTATTTAGCTTATAATTTGAAGAGGTTTTAGTGCATAGTTGGCTGGCTCCAAGGCAGGGTGGTATGGCAGAGGGGCACTGCAGAGGAAGAACAGTTCATGGCTGGCAGAAAATGGAAGTCAGCAAGCGGCAAGCGAGAAGCGCCAAGTGACAACCATCTTTTGGTCCCTTACATCTTATTCAGGCTCATACCCAGGGTGGGGCAGCCTCAGTGCCAGCATCCCACCATGGATCAGTTGGATCCCAGCAGGACACACCCTAGACCCCACCTCCGAAAAGCCCTACCTATGACTGCATGAGGCTTTGGGGAGCATCTAGCTACAAGCCATCACATGGGACCTGTCACAGTCTGGACCCTGTCTTCCAGGCTTACACATCTCTACCTCACAATCACACCCCAACCTCAACCTATGCGAGCCCCAGGGAAGTCTTGTTGCCAGTGGGTGGGCTTCTGGCCAGCAGCAGATCCTAACTCTGGCTGGACCCGGTCTGTAGTCCTGGGCTCATCTCACTATCTTGCCTTCACTGGCCTTCTCTGGGAAGACCTTCTCTAGGAAGCTTTCCTTTATTCCTCTCTGCCAGGAATCATGCAGTCTTCCTTTGAACTTGCTTTTCTTTTTGTCTGTAACTTTGCTTTCTTCTGTGAGCAGTGGTGAGCTAGAGAATGTTCTCAAGCAACTAAAGTAGTGCTTCAGGAAAATGGATCAGATCCTGTGTAGTAGAGATAGGAGGAGACTGCAGGTGGAAGAAGGTCAGGTTAGAAAGACTTCTTTCTAAGAGCCTTTGGGGAAATGAGGGGCTAGTCTTTCAGGTTAGTTTTCTCCTCTTAGTCTACTTTTGTCTTGTACCCAGAGAAAGGTCCTAGATTAGCATGACTCGGAGAGTCAGTCTGAGAGTTAAAAGAAGGACCCAGCTCTCTGGCCCCTGTCATGGGCCTTCATGCTCAGCACCTGTCATCCACCTTTCCCCATGGCCACACTGCTTGCTATATTGGCCTATGGGGAACCCAAGGGAGGCCTTTCCCTAACTGCAGCCTGTGTGAGCCAAGCACTTGGCCCAAAGCTGGGCCCACCAAGCATCCAGAAGCCTGTCTGAGCAGCACAAGGAATGCCTCTGTTCTGCCGGGGAAGCCATGGGTCTGTTTTGTCCATTAATCCCTACAGCAACCCTGGGAAGTAAGTCCTGTTCCGAGCCCCATTTTTCAATGAAACTGAAGTTCAGAAAAGTAATAGATGTAGCCAGGCATTCACCGGGAGGTGGACTTGAAATTGGCACCTGGATCGGACTACGCCTGGGCTATTCCTCATCACACAGAGAGCAGCAGAAGGGATGTCCCCAGGACCACACAGAAGAAGCAACGACAGGAGCCCTGGGGATCCCCGCACAGCCTCCAAGCCCCAGGCATCTGATGCTTGGGCTTTCGGCGCCACTCCCTACTGTAAAACCTGGCCTCAGACTGCCTTGGAGATGTGAACACGGCCAGCGGCTCCCTCTCCCAGCTGCCAAGGCTCAGGATTGACGGTGTGGGCGGGTGGGCATGGAGCTAGAGCTTCAGAGGACCCTCTCCCACTTCCTGCCTGTGGGGATTTGCCCACACAGATGGGCCTCCATCTGCTCAGCAGCCTCAGGGATGGGGTCTCTGGACAGAGTCTACAGCCCCAAGAAAAGCAGGGAGGAGCACAGAGCCCAGCAGCCCTGATTCACACCCTCCTCTGCCCCTCACAACCCACCAGCTCTGGATACTGTTTTCCTTTCTGTGCCTCAGTTTCCTTGGAAGAACATCAGGTAAAGGGTTCAGTCTGGCATCAGCAGTGGCTCAGAAAGCAGCAGTTGCCATTCTAGCCATAAGTCCTGAGCCTGGCTTTCCTGGGCGGGGGGGCTGTTCCAGGGCTCAGGCCCACACAGGGCCTGCCCAGCCCCATTCCCTGCGGGTCGGGAGTCATTGTCCTTGGGAGAACATGGAACTGGAGTGCTCCTAGCAAGCCCTCCCTCCTGGCTTGGCAGCCTGAAGACAACAGCGGCCAAAAATATTTGTGTGGGTGGCGGAAAGTTAACTTTTCCGCCTCTCTCCTCTTTCCTGGAAACCGTGACCACCGTCAAATACAGCAAAACAGAAGCAGGGATGGAGGGAGGCGAGGCCCCTGCGGGAGTTGAGGGCCCTGCCCCCTCCCCACACCCACTGCCGCTGCCTCTGCCATCTGGCTGTGTGGTGGGGCGGGGTGGGTCCCACAGCCGCTCTGGTACCATCTGCCACAGCCTGCACTGTGCCCCCACCCTGGGGAAACTGACACCAGACTGTAGTAGCACCTGCCGGGTCACACACCACAGTCGGTAGCCCAGAGCTCCCCTGAGAGTCTTTGAAATATGGACAGATGGATGGATGGACAGACAGCAGGAACCCGGCAGCAGCTAGTGGGTAGCAGCAGCTTGCTGGAGAGCAGTGGGGTCTGGAGCCGTCTCTCCTGCGTCCCTGGATCCAGCTTCACCGTCAGGGAGATGGCTAAGTTTGGATCTCTGCTCTGTCCCTCTCCTGTTTGAGCCTTGATTTCCTAACCTCTGAGATGGGATAATAATGAAGTATCTGTCTTAGGTTGTGGTTGTGAGAATTTACGGCTAGAACCTAAGTGAGTATCCAGGAGGAGGAGGTGCTTAGGTTCCCAGCTAAAGTCCTTTCCCTGGTCTCTGGACTCGCTTCTTTCTCCCACTTCCTGCCATGGAGGCCGCTGTAACAGAAGCTGGTTATCTCTCTGCTCCTGGTGTGTGTTTGCCTTTCCCTTGGTCGGCTCTGATTTGCCCTAGAGCCTGGTAATGTGCTTATCGCTGTGCCTGCCTACTGGACTCCTGGCACAGCCCCAGCCCCAGCCAAGGCCTTGATCCACAGTGCTGGCCTGTGGAGCCTGAGCCTTGCTCGGGCAGAGGGTGGACACTGTCTCGGAGGCCAGCTCAGGCCCCCAGGCCATCCATGTCTGCAGATGTTCTCTGAGCTCGGCACTTCCCCTAGGCAAGGCCTACCAATGGGGAAGTGTGCTCCTCCACCGCTCTGCAACAGGCTATGTGAGATTCGGAGTTCACATGGAGAAGCAGTGGCAGAATCAAGCCTTTAAACAGGATCTGCTCATCCCCAAGGTACCTCCCAAGTGTAATCACCACGAGCAGTCATTAAAGCGCTACCCACCGCACCTGGGAACTCTTTTCTGCCTTCACAAATGTTTGCCCTCCCCCTGGAGCTCTGTCCTGCTCCCCAGGCCTAAAACTAGCCCCTGCTCATCTTCCCTGGAAACCCAAAGGTCAAGCTCATTTTCCTACTCACCGCATAATCGCTCCTTCCCATCTATTCCCAGTCTCTGCTGAACATCACTGTTGCCAGAGCGGTGTCATCGCTGTGTCATCGACTCCTCCCCTGCCTCCATCCCACTGGCCATCTGCCTCGAGAGTTTCTCTCCCATCCTCTCCCGCCTCGCACCCCCACCCGATAGGGAGCCTACCCTCTCCTGACCACCATCACCCTCAACATCTATGTGTATTGCACCATCATTGTTCTTATCATCACGACTCTCCAGATTTTGCACCTGTAAAAGCCCAATCAACACATCTTTATCCTCACCATTGCCCCAGTACTTTATACGGTATCTGCCAATGGGAGCACACGAAATTCTGAAATTGTGCAGAATGAAACAACAGCCATGTGTGTGAGGCCATGGCTTAGAAACTGCCCCGTCCTCTGCATGAATTTTCTCAGTTATTGCTCAAGGCAACACTAAGTTGGAGAGATAGATATAAGTGTCTCTTATCTGAAATGTATGTTATATATCTCTTCTGTGAAATGCTTTCAGATTTCAGTTTGTCTCATTTTGGAATATTTGTAGCATGGATGTCCCTGTATTATTATCTTCAGTGTGCCTGTGTTTTGGCTGCAATCGCTACATGAAGTCAGGTGTAGCATCTGGACGTGTGGGATCATGTTAACGCTCAAATTCGGGGGGATGGGGTTTTTTTCATTATCGATGCCCAGCTGTGTAATTACGGGGCCTGTTGCCCACTGCAGGGGAGTGGAGATTGAAGCTGTGGCACAAGTGGCAGAGCTGGGGTTCTAAGGTGGAACTGGAGCCTCTGAGCACCCCTGCTGGGGTGCCTATGCCCAGCCTGGTACCCTCCACCCCAGGTCCTGTGATTCTTGTGTCATATGTACGTTTGGTGGAATGTAAGAGAGTTCTTTCTGGTGGTGCCCAAGGTATTTTTAAATAACTAGATATTTGTTTAATGTGCAAGAAAAATGACAGCACAATATCCTTGTGGTTTTCCTGTAATTATTGCTTAAGATAAGTCTAAAGAAATAGAAGTACATTATTTAAAGTTGAAGGAAAAACTAGAGTCAATAGTGTCAAGTAGCAATGGAGACAGCACAAATGTAACGTGTTTTGTGACTGAAGCCTGGGAAACACTTCTCTGTGGGATTGAGTGTCCTGAGCCCCAAACCTCAGCCTGTTCTCAGGGGCTCCCAAAGACGGACAAGTCTCAGACATTCATCCCAGGACGCTCAGTGAGGGTCTCACGTGCTGTGTCTTTTCCACCTGTGCAGATCGCCTGTCCTGAAGGGGCGCGCGCACCCAGGTCAAGAAGTGTGAGAAGGAGGGGCTGAGGTCACCGCTTCACAGCTGGCTCGGGAAGGACTTCTCTTCATTCTCGGCTGGACCCACCTCGCTCTGCGGATCAGTTGGTAGAGGAAGACAGATCCACAGAGAGCCGGAAGGGCTGCCCTAGGGCAGGGAGCAGGGCTCGAAGGAGCATCTCCGGCTGAGGAGAGGAGCACCATGCTGGGCCCTCACTTCCCAGCTCCTGCCCTGAGGCCCAGCGAAGGGACACCTTCCCCTGCCCCATGCGGCTTCCAGATCCCCGACGGGAGCTACAGGTGCCTGGCTCTGGAAGCAGAGGAGAGCAGCAGCGAGGAGGGTATGCCAGGAGACGTAGGGCCCTCAGACCCAGAGGAGAGCAAGGTGGCCTGCAGAGCCCAAGAGGTGCCACCGCTGCCCAGAGTCATGGGCACCCGGCCAGCCAGCTGCTCCAGCGAAGCCCGAGGGGGCGCCCAGCAAGACAACAGGGTCAGCCAGGACTGGGATGTGGTAACAGCCCGGCGGGTGGTGCTCTCCAGCCCTGGCCCCAGCCCTGAGCTCAGAGCGGCCCAGAAGCCAGGTGAGTGTGCGGCCTTTCTGTCCAGGGTGCTGGGAAACCCCGCAGGCCAGTGAGCACAGCCCTCAGGCATGTCTCCCGTAATGGGTGCACCTGTCCACCCTCATGGGTGCAGATTAACAGCTGTGGAGAGGAGTGGCTGCACCTTACATGCAGTCCCTACTGCTCCACATCTGACCTCACTTCTGTGTCTGCCACCCAGGGCGTGGCAAAGGCAGTGAGAGAAAGTCATGCCATCGTGTGTGCTTGACGAATGTTCACTGGCCATGGCCACTGTCTATGGCCCTGCAGTCCTCGTGGTAACACATGGTAGGACCCACATGCTGGCGCGACACAGCAGAACAGAAGTGCTCGTGCTCCGGCCTGGCCTGCAGGGTGGGCCGGGTGCCTCTGGGCTGCGCCCAGCTCTAGAGAAGCAGTGGAGAGGGTGACAGGGCCATAGTCGCTCTGCGTGGTCGTGGTGGAGTGGGACCCACATTCTGCCCTCAGTTTCCCCTCTCTTGGAGATGACAAAGGCAAAAGCCGTGCCACCTGGGCTGCCCAGGATCCAGTGACAGCTGGGGGAGGCTCAGGTGTGGTGCTTGCAGAAGGACGGAGGGCAGAGGATCGTTTTCCTCAGGGCAGGCAGGCAAGGCGGGGCTGGGAGCCCACACTGAATCCCCTCCACTACCGGCCATGGAAATTGAAGTGGGCCAGACTGGGGGACAGGAGCTGGCCATGTGGGGGGGCAGGGTGTAGGGAGACACAGTCCTGGGAGGGCTTGTGTGCCAGGAAGTGGAAGGAACACTTCATTTCTCCACAGGCGTCGCTGACGCCGGACTGGCATCTCCCCAGCCTTCCCGCCCACTCTGCTCTCGGAAATAACTTCCCAGGCTCCAGTCGAGCCCAAGGATGCGGTTCCTGCCTAGGTTTAGGTGGCACAGGGAGCTGGGTGGGAGAAGGAAGAAACCTTACTGCCCGTGCAGGGAGGAGGACCCAGGCTCAGCAGCTTGAACTGTGAGGGTGGTTTTGTGTGTGCATGTGCGTGTGTGTGTGTGCGCACGCATGCACGTGCACATGTGCTACTTCTGTATCCACAGCCTACTGGCCAAACCCTAGCAGGTCCCTTCCCCTTGGTGAAGGTTCATTTTTTTCATCTGTGGAAATAAAAGCAGAAGCCTACCTTCTTGCTAGAAGTGCTGTGAGGTGGCAGAGATCTCGGATATGGCATATTTGGGAAATTGTCCAGTGCTCCAGGGAGGGTGTTGATATTAGCTGGAGTGATATTAGCTCCCCAATACAGCAGCTGTTTCTCGATCCCTGATGAGCTAAACCCGTTGTGTGAAGGGCCGCAGTGGCATTTCCCTGACCTCATGGCAGCCTCCCCCAGGGACACACTGTGATTACCTCCATAGTACAGATGAGAAGATTGGAGCTCGGAGAATGTAAGGGCCCCATGCAGATGTGGGGTTAGCGAGCTCCCCCGCCACGACTCAGCCTTTGTGTCTTGAACGGGGTTTGTGCCCTTCTGCAGGGATAGGTTCTGGCCCAGTCATCCCAGGGCAAAGGGGACAGCAGTCACCTCAGGAGGACAGAGTGGACAGGGGAGACTTCTCAGAAGTGAAGGCAGGAAGGACGTGGGTCTTGCCGGTCAGGCAGACTCAGGAGGTCCTGGGCGAGAGCCACATAGGCCTCCTGCTCCCTGGGGAAGGGCATAGATGGAGCCCTTCCCACTGGAGGCTCCTGGCCTCCACTCGGAGCCTCTTCTGATCACTGCTGGAGGTTAGAAGCATCTCCAGACAGTTACCTCATCCTTTAGAAACCATCCCACTTGCTGGAGTGTGCTGTTGACAACGGGCCATGGCAGACCTGACCCGGGCCCTGAGGATGTTCATTTGGGGTCTGTGGGACTGACACTTTTTCTAAGATTTGAGTACCAGTGAAGTGGGCAGGGCCAAAGGGGAGGTGCTGCGGAGAAGGGAGGTGGGGACAGCCTGAAGATCCAGTTTCTTCCCACCAGGTGCTGCTACCTGGGAGAATTTAGGCGGGAAGAAAGTAACTGGCTCACAGTCAGACCTGGCTGCACACAAGCTACTCCACAGCTCACTAAGGGACCACAGCAGCCAGGCACTCCTTCGCTGGTCCTGTGTGTCACTGAGGTGGAGTGTCTTGAGGATCTCCAGTCCAGGGGACACTGCCCCCAGCCTCAAGGAGGGGGTGCAGTGGGTGAGGGTCTGGGTATCAGCTAGGGCCCCAGAACGGCACCCAGCTCCAAGGGCAGAGGAGCCTGTGCCCACGGAGTGCTGACCATGGTCTCCTGAGAGGCAGGCTGGGCAGAGCAGGAGGCTGCCAGGGAGCTACTCACCACCCTTCCTACCCACCCACTGTGGCCGCACCACACACTCACACAGACACGGCCACTTGTGCCCACAGACACACTCGTATACACCCAGGATGTACCCACTGTCCTCGTGCAAATTTTGTCCATCCACACACATACGAGCGTGGGAAAGTGGGCTTTTACCAGCCTCCCAGTGCGTGATGCGCACAGAACGTGCCCCTGGAGCCCCCTTGCGACTCACACTGTCCCGCGGGACACGTGTGTCCGGCTGTCAGCGGAGGCCCAGCACCACCTGGAAACCTGCACAGATGTGTGCAGCAGGCGCCGCCTCAGGAAGGCACGCGTTTCCCTCCACAGACACAGGCCAGCAGCGCGTTCTGCTTTCCATTTTTCTTCGCTTTGAGCCACACCTACGCTTTGAGCTCTCCTGATTCAGTCCCTCCTACAGGTATATCCGTTCTTGCACACCCACTGTCACACGCCTACATAAAGACCGAGCCACACTCTCTTTCTCTCTCTCGCCAGCTCTCTTTCATACCCGCCCACGCTGCAATCCTAGCCTCTCGCGCGCGCTCACCCACGCAGTTTGTTTCTTGGCTTCCGACTGCCTTAGCTGTAGCTGTTTCCCCAGCCAGGCACTCAGGATCCGCAGCATCTTGCCTGACAACAAGCTCCAGAACCCTGTTCCCGTCCACACCGTGTACACTAGGACACGAGTGGCCACGCCTTAGAGGGGTTCTCTGGAGCCCGCGAGGCCAGGCCAGGGGACGGCGAGAGAGGGCTGTCTCCGGTCAGGCGACCTGCACCTCCAAGCCTGCACTGGGGAAGGGAGGGTCCTGACCTCTGCACCCCCGGGCCCATGTTTGGGGGGTGGGGTGGGCAGACACCAGCATGTTCCTAGCTTTCTGGAGCAGGAACCTAAACAAGCTCCTCACGCATAAGTCAAATGAGGTGGAACTCCCGCGCAGAGTGGGGGAGGGGGGACCTATGGAAACTCCATGGAAACCCAGGCTACCACTTTCTCAAGCGTGGAGTGGCTTCAAAATGGCAAGGGAGGTCGTGGGAATGTGGGTTTTTACTGGAGTCCCAGCGCGTGCTGGCCTGACACTGCTGGGGTGTGGCTGTCCCAGCTCAGTGTCACTGCGCCCCGGCCCTGAGCCCCACCGAGGGGACGACGCGGGCCAGTGGGAGGTTGGCCCTCCTCGGCCCTGAGCCCCAGTCCTTCCAAAAGAGAGGCCCTGGGGCCTGAGGCAGCGGCGGCGGGGCGGTGCCACCTGCGGGGACAGGCGAACAGGTTGGCAGTGGGAGGAGGGAGAAGGACGGGACCTGAGAAGGTGCCACACCGCGGGAGGAGAAGCGCAGACGGGCAAACCTGGAGATGGAGAGACCGATGAGGAGGGGAGCGGAGCGAGCCCGGGAGCGAAGCCGGGCGCGGGCGGGGCGTCGACCGGGGCGGGGCGGGGCGGGCGGGGCGGCGGCGGGCGGCGCTAGGGCCCGGGGCGGCGGCGCGGCCTCGCTCTGCGCTCGGCCCGGCGGCTCCGCGGCGGCGGCGGCGGCGGCGGCGGGAGGACTGGCCGGCGGGCGCGGGCGGCGCCGCCAGGTGCGCGGGCGGCCCCGGAGCTCGGGACTGCGAGGCCGAGGTGAGTGGGGAGTCGGGGGCGCGGGCCTCGCCTCCCCACCTGCCGGCGCCGCCCGGAGGAGGTGGCACCGCTGGGCTCCAGGCCCCGCCGGGGTGACCTTGCCAACTTGCTGTTACACTCCGGGCCTCAGTTTCCCCACTTGCACATGACGGCGCGGGAACGGGAGGGTGCCCGGGCCGCGGGAAGCCGTCCTTCGGGCGGCGGGGGCTCCAGCCTAGCGCCCCATAGGACCAGCAGCGTAGTCCGCGCCCCAGGCTGCTCCCACAGTGGGTGCTGGAGCGGGAGAGCGACGCTGGGCTCGGGCCAGGCGCTAGCGGGGGCGGCTGGGGGGGGCAGGACCGCAAGGGCCGAGTAGGGCTAGCCCCACCTGGGCAGCGATGCAGACGGACACTCCGGGGCCTTGTGCAGCCAGCCCTCAGGCCATCTGAACTGTTGCCCCCTCGCTCAGGTACCCGGCTCTGGAGGCGCAGGAGCCGGGGCTCCATTCTAACCTCGGGCTGGGGGTGGAGGCCCCACCCAGGGCCCTGGCAGGACCTGGAGGAGTGTGGAGACAGGTCCCAGCCCTTGCTCCCTCTCCCAAGGCGTGGGATCGTCCTGGATGGGTATGGGGACCCTCCTGTGTTCTTTCTCTGGGTTTTCTGGAAGGGACAAGAGTGACGTGTGTTCCGTTCCTTGTTCCCAGCCTCTTCTGAGTGGCAGGTGGTACCGGATTAAACCAACTTGCTGTGTGGTCTTGGAGCAAGTCCCTGGCTCCCTCTGACTCCGGACAGGGCTACAGGGCAGAGGCTGGGGTCGCCGTCCTGGGTGCAGAGGGGCAGACTGAACTGGATACCCTCCCTTACCAGGTTGCCTCAGGGAGTAGGCTGAGACCCCTCAAAGGAGTCGTCCCCTGCCTCAGTCTCCACAAGAGGTCTTGGGTTGGTTCTTTCCCTTCTCTGGTCCTTGGTTTCTCTCTGTACGAAGGGTGCACTAGCATTGCTCCAATTTGGCATTCAAAGAACTTTTCGCAGCATCTCTCTTGCTGCTTTGCTGCCCTAGCCTACAGCCCCCACTCTCCAAGCAGTGGCAGCCCTCTGTCCCACCCCCAGCTAGTGCTGAAAATAAGTTATGATTCAAAGCAGCATTTGATGATTAAAACAAGGCCTTTAACGCATTCCCTCCCTGGTCAGCTGTTAACCTTCTCTACTCTACCCCTAAGGCGGGGAGAAAAGACCAAACCTGTGGCATCAGGTGCCTGGGTCCCAGGCTCTTCGGTCACATGTTATCTCATGTCCAGATTTCCAGCTGTGGCAAGCGAAGCTGGGGAAAGCAATTTCCTGGCGGGGAGACCTGCAGAGTCCTCTCCCTGGGAAGGAGAACCTCCTTGCAAAGTGGGAGGCACACGCGTGCCTGGAGTATCAGCGGAGACGAAGCCCAGGAGCAGCCTTCTCTTGGTCCTCCCTCCAGGGCCCAGGGCGGACAGGTGCTTCCCAGGCCACCTCACAGCCCTAGAGGAGGCAGGTGGGGTCAGCACCCCCAGTTCAGCCCCCCAGGCTGAGGGCACCTCTAGGCCCAGGGCTGCCCTGGAAGGCACCTTTTCCTTCAGGGCACTCCCAGCCTTCTTCTAGACATGAGCTCATAGGCACTGCTGATGCCAGGAAGGGAGGGACTGAGGGGAAGCAGGCCGTGCTGCCCAGATCAGGCATCATGAGCCCCTGCAGGGCTGAGGGGCACTATTGGCAAGTGTGGCAGGTGCTGGCCCTGTGGTAATGAGAAGGCAGAGGCTGGACAGACCAGCTGAGGGTCAGTGGGGATGGGGGTGAAGGGGACAGGCCAAGAGCTTGGGCTGCAGTGTCGGGCTGACCTCTGCCACTTGCTTGTGACCTTGAGTGATTCCCTCCCTCCATATAGATCTCTGTGTACCTGGCCAGCAGTGGAGTGCAGTGGAGTAGGCGCTTAGGAACTAGGCCCTAGCAGTAAGCAGCCCAGACAGGTCCCTGTCTTTAAGAACCTGCACTTTAACTGATGGAATAGGTCAGGGAAAAAAGGGAGTAGGTAAATCAGCAAGATTATTTCAGAGAGGTGGAAAGAGTGTGAAGAAAAGTCCTGCTATTAGGCTGGAAAGCACAGGGAGGTGCTGCTTTGGGTAGGTGGCTCGGAGAGCCTCTCTTAGGAGGTGACAGTGGACCCCTGCTACTTAAAGGTTCTTGAGGACCTGGAAGAGGCGTGTCTGGAATTGGAGCCAGACCACTGGGAAGGATTTGGCAGGAGGAGGAGTGCTCCAGAGGGTGGGGAGGGGTCAAACCTAGGGCTGAATAGGGCAGGAATTGATGTAGGTTTTATCCCCCTCTGGCTGTTAATTGCAGATGCAAAGGGGCTCAGTGAGAAATCTGGTCAGGGGTGGGGGGTGGCTGGAGCTGCTTGTGGGGAAACTGGGAATTAGCAGTGCATATATACAGAGTCCATTGTGCCCTGGCCCCGGACTTGGGTGCAATCGCCCCAAGTGTGGCCAGAGGAGGAGTCAGCATGAGCACAGCCCCCAGGCCCTGCAATTCCACAGCTTACAAAAAGCCCTCTCTCTGGCATGAAATCTTTACCAACTGGCTGCTGCCTGGAATTCCACCACCCTTGCCTCATCTTTTCCACCCCGCCAGGCGGGCCAGCGTGGTGCTGCGCTGACCCTGCCCTGCCTGCCCTCTGGCCTCCCTGGGCGCTGCAGGTGGAGCAGAAGTCAGTCCACTCCCTCAACAACTCCTCTCAGGGTGCTGCGTAGATGCCGTGGTGAAAGCTGGCCTCCCTGCTTGCTGGGGGGACCTCAAGCATATTGTGCAACTTCTCTGGACTTTTGTTTCCTCATCTACAAAATAGAGACAATTGTAGACCCTTGTACTATTGTTGGGAAAATGTCACAAGTTGATAAATGCCTTTAAAATGAGCTTCTACTTATTAACACTATTATCGTGTTTTGATCTGTGTTAAAATAGGAAGCCTGGAGGAGATGGACTCTTGCCCGAGACTCATCAGGTCTCAGTGTAAATTACTTTCTGGTGCTTGGCCAGGAACAGGTTTAGGCTGTGGGACTGGGGCAGGATGAGCACTGGGCAGCGGAAGGGCCTGGACATGCTCGGGAAAGGCTCGCTGGATGCGGGGCTTGGGCAAGGTACCTTTGGGGACTCAGGCTTCATTCTGAGTTGCTGTGAAGTGAGCAGTAAGGTCCGAGGGTGTGGAAGGCTCAGCAGACACCAAAATCATCAGACCCGCTGTGTTAGATGCCAAGGGATGGGCGGCTGGATGAGTCTGGAGCAGGATGGTCATCTGACCTGAGACTGTCACTCCTCTAGATGAAAGTGTTTTAGAGACTAGGAATGCTGATAGTTTTTTTTTTTTTTAAAGACCACAGTTAAATAAAAGATATGGTCTGTTTCTAGCTATGTGCCCTAATGTTCTTTACATGTCAGCAACTCCAAGAGATAAGGGTTGTTATTACTGATATCACCACCCTATCGTTGGAAATTGAGACACAGAGAGGCTAGAGGTCACAGAGCTGGCCATTGGCTGGCTGCAGACCCGGCAGTCTGGCCCCAAAGGCTGTGAACCCCTGCTGCACCACAAGGACTCTGCTGCAGAGACCAGGGCCCGGAGGCCGAGCCATCTGCCTAAGCATGGGCGGCATTCCTCTTTAATCCTATCATTTCTGTCCTCAGGTCCCAGGAGGAGAAACTTCCCTAGATCTGGGGTCTGGAGCTCTGAGTGTTTAAACTAGCTCCACCTTTTTCTTTCCCTCTGTACTGCCCCCAAGAGTAGGTCAGGGAGATTAAGTGTGCCTGTAGGCACTGTGACATGGGAGGCCCTGCCAGGGCCTGATGAGTGGGCACTGTTACTGTGGTAAGCTGGGTGGATGCCAAGTTGTAATATTCTCATGAAGTGTGGCATAGCACTGTGCAGACAGGAGACACTGAGGCCAGAGAGCCCAGGGACTGGCCCAAATTCACACAGAGGCCCTTCATTCCTCGGTCTCCCATTCATCTGGGCTGCTTGATACTGGGGGCCCTTCCACTGATCCCCAAGGTGACCCTGGCCTTGGCCAGGATATGGTTCTTGATCCAAGGCCCTTTGGGAGGACACACCGAGTAGAGGGATGGAAAAGATACTGATTTAAAAAATAGATTGTCACACGCAGGAGGGATGAGTATCCACCATCCAGCCAGAGCCAGTTGGCTCCCCCTGCACAGGTCTCCTGCTGGGCCTGCCCACCTTTGCTGACTCTGGCCCTGGGGCTGAAGGCTCCGGCAGCCCTCTCCTCTCCCTCCCAGCTTGCAGGCAGATGGTGCTCTCAATGAGCTTGGGTGGACCTGAAGCTCAGTTGTTGGCTCAGCTGTGCCAGGGAGGTCTGGCATCACCTCATGCTGGCCCTGTGGCCCTGAGTGAGGGACTGTCCCTCTCTGAGCCTCGTGCATCCATGGAGCAGGGAGGTTCAGAGAGCTCTTTGTGTCCCAGCTCCTTCTCTGACACAGCACTGTGGAGACCCTGCTGAGAGGCGATGTGACCTGCAAGGCCACCCAGCTGTGAGGCGGCGGGATGGAGGCTCGGGCCAGGCACCTTGGAAATGTGTGCTGTTCATCTTCTCTGGGTTGAGCAGATCGTATGGAATTTCAGAGGCAAGAGGCTGTGCTGTGAAGATAAGCTTTATTCACTTGCTCTTTTTCTCAGTCCAAAAGTGTTTGCTAACCCCCAGCCATGGCCTAGACACGGGCATGAGTGCAGGTTCCTGCCTTGAGCCAGAGAAAACACTGATAGAACTACAACTCTAGTGCAGGTTTGGAGGTGAGGCATACGGTGTTGGCCCAGGGTGACAGGACCTCCAGGCAGGCAGAGAAGCCTCCTGTGGACAGAGCTGAAGGATAGAAACTATGGCCAGAGAGGTGTGGCTGAGGGCCATGGGAAGAAAGGGCAAACAAAACAGCCAGTGCAAAGGCCCTGTAGGGGGGGTGTGAGGGCGGTGAGGCCCATGGCAGGCGGAGCATTGTGGGGCATGAGCTGGGGCCGTCATTCAGGCCCAGAGTCCCAGAGAATTTGAGGGGCATACAGGGAAGGAGCTGTCTCCATGGCATGGCTCTGGAGGCTGGTGCTGCCCTCCTCATTCCTGTGGATGCCAAACCTGGTGGTGCCACCAGTGGCGTTCACCCCACCCACTTCCTGGATGATGGCATGCAGAATGCACCTCGCCCTCTGCCCAAGTTGCAGCCGCATCTGCATAGCCACAAGATCGTCCTGCTTTCAGGGGGCAGTGCTGGCCTGGCAGCCTCACATGCCATGCAGAGGGTGTGCTCCTGTGCTGGCACCTGTAGCCGCACAAACCCCAGGGCCAGAGCCCCAGCTGGCAGTCCAGATGCTGGTTCTCTGAACCTAGCCCTGCTGTCTGCGCTTGGTTTCTTTTCCTCTTTGGGTGCCAGTTTCTCCATCTGTGTTTTTCTGGGTGCAGAGGATGGGCTGTGGATGAAGTACTGTGCTAGAAACACAGCATCTCTGGTCCCACCCAGACCCAGATCACAGGGTGTGCATTTTAACAGCATCATTGGGTGACTATTCTAGGGCAGTCACTTTTCTCTCTCTCTCTCTCTTTTTTTTTTTTTTTTTTTTGAGACTGGGTCTCTCTTTGTAGTTTAGCCTGGCCCTGGGCTCACTATGTGGCCCAGGCGAGTCTGGAACTCAGCAATTCTCCTGCCTCTGCCTCCCGAGTGCTGGGATGACAGGCATGACCCATCACGCCCAGCACTGTGGTATGCAGTACTGATTGCTGGTGGGTGTGAGTCACCACACCTGGTATTGTTGTATGTGGTTACTGGGGATCAACCAGGGACTTTGTGCTCGCTAGGTAGGCGCCGGGACCACTGAGCTAAATCTCTGGCTCCCATTCACTTCTTTTTATTGTGGTGGTACCTGCTTGTGATCCCAGCACTGAGAAAGGCCAGGCATTTTAAACTTGAAGACTTGAAAGGTGTGGAGTCTTCCTCCCTTCCAGGGTGAGAGTGTG
Source organism: Thryonomys swinderianus (assembly GCA_004025085.1). Classification (NCBI taxonomy): domain Eukaryota; kingdom Metazoa; phylum Chordata; class Mammalia; order Rodentia; family Thryonomyidae; genus Thryonomys; species Thryonomys swinderianus. Next base: position 50,673 of record PVIC010006633.1, read on the forward strand.
GAAACGTGAGAGGGGACACACCCCGCATGGTCCCTCATCCCTGCTCTGCGAAGTGAGGCACAGGAGCAGATTCCAGGACTGACTGCTGAGGAGGGGACGGGGAGGGGTGGGAGGCTCCTCAGACCTCACCACTGTCTCCCAGAGTCCCTGACTGGGACCTCTATGGCCCTTCAGCTCCAGCTCCAGTTCCTCTGTTGCGGAGTCTGGAAGTGGGATTTCAAGAGGCCACTTGATGGGCCACAGCTGGGGACATTTTCCTGTCGCCCCCATGTGGGTATCCTGCCTTCTTCCCTCTGAAAGCTGGAAGGAGCAGCCAGTGCTGTTCTGCTCCTGTCACATAGTGAGGAGGCAACACACACGTGTACTGCTCACGCCTCTGAGTCGGAGGTCCCGTCAGGGTGCCTGGGCCTCTGCCCTGCATGGCATGGCCCCACACTGCTATTGCAGTACAGGAGAGGTGAGTGCACGGGGCCCACTGGCCCAGGCTGTCTCTCCTGATGCTGCGCGTAGCTGCCCTCTGGCTGTGCCAGGTCTCCTCTGGTCTCTCAGCACCCTGAGTGAGTGCATGGTCCACGCAGCGGAAGAAGGTGCGCTGATGAATTAAACAGGGCTCCGGCCTCCAGAAACTCAGGCCAGCTAGAGCTGGGGTGCTTCACCAGTCCTCCGGCACACACAAAGGGCCTGACGCCAGCACTTTGCACACAGTGAGCTGATGCCTCCAGCCACCAGCAGGGAAAGCTAGGAGAGCCTTTTGCAGAGCAAGCCAGAGCTCAGCTCACACAGGCTTGCCGAAGGCCACTACGTGTGGCCAGACTGCATGCAGAGTGGCCAGAGCAAAGCAGCCGTTCTGTGTAGAGAAATAGTCATGTGTAGCGTCAGGGCTTTGGGATCCCTGCACTGCCCAGGAGAGGAACCTTGTTCTGTGGACATTTTTTGGTGAGGGAGACCCATTCTTAGTGAGCCCTGAGGTGCTGAGGGGACTGTGTGCACCACAGTTTTCCTGAGCCTGGAGTGGAAAGTCAGCCCCTGGGGGCTGGAGACCCACATCCTGTGAGGTGGGCTGGGGATTTAGCTCAGTGGTTCTGGTGCAGCCCTTGTAAACCTAAGGGCCTGAGTTTGATCCCCAGCATCAAAAATAAAAATTAAAACATACCAAATCCTGTGGGATTAGCAGCTAAGGCCCCAAGGTGGCCATCTCACTGGCTGTGCTGAGGTCTCTGGCTGGGAGACAAAGGTCTGTGTACTGTGAGGTCCTGAGCCAATTTCTCTGCTTCAGTTTTCTCACCTGTAAAATGGTACAATATTTCCTGCTTGGCCTCTATTTCTAATGAATGAAATGTGCTGGAAAAACCATAAAAAGTGTTGTGTATATTCAACAGATGACACATAACTGTATAATTATGCATATAACTATATTGTATTAAATTTCTAATTAGCATTCTGGAGTCATGCCAGGCCATATTCCAGGCATTTTCCTGTATTTCACTAACTATAAACTTATTTATAAAATCACGAGTTCTAAAGGACAGTGTGTCTTCGGCCTGGCTATGTATCAGAACCCCACTAGGAGCCTTTGCATGTTCCGTGGCCTTAGGAATCTGCATGTTGAACATGTTCCCTGGGGATTCTGTGGCACCTGCAAGTTTCTGGTCTGAGCAGCAGGCAAGGGACTTGCTCCAGGCTCCATGTGGAGCTGGAGACAGGCTGAGGCTGAAACCCAGCCTCCCGCCCCAGTCTGGTCCCTTCCTCCTGCTCTGAAGGAGCGGAGCTGGGAGGCTGTGTTCAAAGAGAGGCCTAGGAAGGGCTGCTGCTGGATGCTGGGCTGAGCCAGTCTGTGCTAGCCCTGAGGGGTTCGTTTTGCTAAGTTGCCTGAGGGTAGGAAAGAGGTGACAGCAACATGGGCCCTGGGCCTTGAGCTAAATCAGGTGAAGATTTTAATGTCCCTCTGGAAAAGAGAGGCTATGGCTGAGCTACAGATTCTAGGGACAGGAGGTGTTTCCCTTCTGCAGTAGCATGTGCCCTGGGGCAACAGTTGTCGGTAAGTGGGTTATCTGAAGGCTGGCAGGCTGGAGGGAAGGAGATAAGCTCCCTCCCACGGTGTGTATCCAATGCGCATGCACCCTGCCCCGGCTGTCCCAGGAGCACCGTGTGTCCCCGTGCACATACCTGCAGGCTCACAGTGTGCACGTGTGCATGCCTGCCCTGGAGTCGTCATGCTCTGTGGGGGCAGCGCATGTCTGAAGTGGTACCTCTGTGCGTGGGACTGTGCGGAGGAAGGTGCTGCCGCCGCCCGGGGTCTCTGGAGAGCCTAGGGAGACGGGGCAAGGGAGGTGACAGGAAATGATGGGAGTATGTGCCTGGGAGAGTCTTCACATAAAATTCATTAATCTGTACAGGCAGTTTAGAAAGAGTGATAAAACGGAGAGAGCCAACAGAGGGTTACATTTCAGGGGAGCCCAGGACCCCAAACATCAGAAGCAGAAGGGGATTAGAGAGCCCATTTTCCTTATTTGTGTCCATCTGCATGTTAGGAGCCCAGACCTGCAAGGTGCAGCCTGCCCGGGTCTCCCTGCTGCTCCTTGCAGTCTCTGCCTCACCTGTCACCGGCCCCAGTCTGTCCCTCAACTGTGGTTTTTCCGCAAGGACAACTTTAATTACTGTGTTTACCGTGGGACCTGTGAGGTGCCCACACCTCCTGTCCCTGCTTTATGTTTCTCGACAGCCCTTACCAGTGGACTTGCTAGTGTCCTGATCATCTCTCTCCCCTACTGGAGCGCAAACAGAGACGTTCCTCTGTTTCTCTTCCTGGCTGGGAACAGTGCCTGGCTTCTAGCTGATGCACAATAACCATTAGTTAGATGAATGTGTCCATGAACCACCTGTACTTATTTATTCTTTCTTTCTTTCTTTCTTTCTTTCTTTCTTTCTTTCTTTCTTTCTTTCTTTCTTTCTTTCTTTCTTTCTTTC
>PVIC010006634.1:0-19629 GCA_004025085.1 Thryonomys swinderianus
AAAAAAAAAGCCTGTCTTCCTACCTCCACTAGGAGGAAAATTCAGACCCTCTTCCACATTTCACCAAATCGCACATTCCACATTTGAAAGAAAATGAAATCATTACAGTTATGAAACAACCAGAATCATTTAATGAAACAACCCAAATCACCAGAAAGCCAATTTGGAAAAGAAATTTCTCTGGTTTCCTCTTGTAGCAGATATTCATTTCAGTGGGTGTCACTGTAGGGAGAGACATCAGCAAACGTCTTGCTCAGTTAAGCTCCACAAGTTTAGCTAGATGAGCCCAGAGGGACCTGTGAGTTAATTATATACATACAATGCTTCGGCTAACACAATTTAGAAAGTATTTGAAGTTCAGAAAAATGAGAAAACAAGTCCTCAGCTGAGGTTTGGGAATTGCCATTTGACTTCTAAGAATAGATGCTTCCGACAGGTGGAAAATGGCATTGCCCCCATATCCAGAAAGTGACTGCATATCGCCAAAGAAAAAGTAAAACTGTCCTTTTATACATTTTTCAGGGGAAGGTTCACCTTCCAGCAAATTCCATTTTATTTTCATCTGGGGGTTAAGTCCTACACATTTATTTGAGTATTTGCTCAAAGTCCACATGTGCAATTTAAGTAGCAGCTGAAGCACAGTGCGTGTTGATTTAACCCACTCTTGTATCTTTGTCCTTCCATGGGGTGAGCTGTATCCACCGCCAAAGGCAGCCAGGTTCCATCACCTGTAGTTAACACAATCCAGCTTCTCGTGGAGAGTGGCACACAGTGAGGAGGAGGCGAAGGATAAAAAGCTAAGTGGATCTCTTTGTTGTCAAGGTGATCAGAAAATATCTTGCCTTCCACTGGAATGACCTTACGTTAGGACAGCAGGCCTTGGAACAGGGAAATTGTCCCCCTTGTCATTCTGGAACACGGGCTGGATAAGAACAGAATTGTGTGATGAATCAGGTAGGCTCAGGGTCATTGGTGAGGCTGTGCTTGAGGGAATTTTCCACTGTGACCAATGGGAGAAATATTCCCACCACAAATGGAGCTTCTGAGTTTACTAAATTCTCCTCTCCGTGTTTCCCAGGGAATGCCTCCTCTTTGTATACAAGAGTACACAGACACAAGTTCGGAGGAGGCAAGCTAGGTGTATTTTTCATCACGAAGTTTTCTACGTTGTAAATACTCTTTTACTGAACGCAATGGAGAATAAACCCCTCCGAACAAATCCAAGGTGAAAAATACTATTGGCCACGTGCCTTAACATAGGGACGTACTAGATGGAGTAAGGGGGTCTGATAGTGAAAGAACACACACCACTGTGGTTTGAGGGACTGACAGCGTAGACCGTGTTTTACAGGATTTACGGAACTCCTGCTCCTCCCATGTGGCAAGCTCTTCCACACAGTTTTCACATTTTTCTATTTTATTCCCTTTTGCCCATTCCTGGCATCCTGCAGTGTCCCAGCGTCACTGTTTCACTGAGACATTCACCGAGCGCACCATGGTCCCGACTTCTGCTATTTCCTGTCTCCGCAAATTTTGGGGCCTTCTTCATGACCCACTTTCATTTCCACTCGTGCCTCCAATATTGAGTGCCTTTCATTTGGCAGACGCTTAATTTCATTTATTGAGTGGGATTAATATTTGTTGAGTGAGTAAATTACTGAATTTATTTAGTGATACTTAGGTTTTATACATCTACCTTTGTAAGAATTTATGAAAATAATAGGCTACTGTGAGCCAGAAATTTCCCCCTTATTATCCCTGGGCATACTTATCCCTTGGGAAAAGTAAGGGAATATTATCCCAATTGAAATACTTATTCCTATTATTTCCTATTGGCATGTATGCCTCCTGATATTTACTAAATACCTAATATATGGCAGGATTCTCTAGGTGCTGAACATAGATAATATAAAATGGAATCCTTTCCTTCACAGGAAAAAATCTGTCATCTTTTGCTAATACCGAGATTTCCTAGAGATACAATAAATATAAGTCAACAGACCATAGCATAATGCTTAAATGCCAAGACTGTTATCAAGCAAAGCTGATGTTCTTCCTTTATTGAGTCTATTTGTAAGTTTTATGAATACATTGTGATCGCATTCCTCATTGAGAATTTGTACCTGTACATGCTCTATCTTGGTTCTCTCCCCCTCCCCCACTCCCCTGCCTTCCCTTCAACCCCTCACCATCAAATTTTTTTTCCCCCTTCTTTGGCAAAGCTGATTTGGGGGGGGGGTATCGCTATGTCCTCAACAAGACACACCTTTCCCTAAGTCATGGGTTTTCTTACCTATAAATTAATAAAAAGAACAGCATCTATTTAATAATGTTATCATAAGGATTAAATGAGATGATCCATGGCCAGAATATGTTGTTTTTACTTTCAGGTTTTACTTGTGTCCTCACCATGATGATTATTTAACAAATGTTTTCATCAGACACTACCAGGAGTGACTGAAAACTATAATGAATGTTTAAATTTTTAAAAAAATTACAGTAAAAGGTCTGTTGTCATTAATCTCTCTGAAAAGTCCCATTTTCCCTAAAACACACTTATGACTTTTGTTGTTCTGTTGTGGCTGCCTCAATATCCTGAAATGATTTAAAATGTCTACCTTTCTTTTTTATTTTTTGGAACTGGGGATTGAACTCAGGACCTCACACTTATGAGGTAGATGATAGAATCGCTGAGCTAAATCCTCAGCCCCAAAATGTTTACCCTTCTTGGTCATTTTGATTTTGGGGAACAGCCAGAAATTGCATAGTGCCAGATTCAGTGAATACAGTGAATGGTAACATACCATGGTTTTAGAAGCCACCCTTTCTGTTGGATGCTACTCACCATATTTTTTTTTATCACATTGCATAAAGACACTCACAAAAAAGGACTTCCAGGACTTGTTCAGAAAAATGGCAAAAGTGTTGGAATAGGTGTGTTTGAAGAGAGGGGATGTAGTCTGAGGGAGGTGATGGCAGTGTGTCTTTTACTGTAATAAACTTTAAAAATTTAAACATTCACCATATATTTGGATCACTTTGTGTATGCCAGACACCAACATGAGAAGGAAGATCAGCACCCTCGGTGCTGAGGTGTGCAGTCAGTCCCTGCAGTCATGGAACTTATGGTCTAATTTAGTTTACTCAAGGGGGACCCGGGCTGTGAAGGGGGCAGCAGAGGGCACTCTGAAAGGCTGACCTAATTTAGAATTGTGCTTTACAAGAAAGAGCAAATTACAAATACACAGCATTCCTAAGATACTCAATCCATTATGACAGTATGTGGACGCATTCTTTTTCACCACCCTTGTCATGGTCACCTCCTGAATACTCACAAATAACCCCTTCCCCCAGTACGTGAGTGCTTCCCACACTGGAACCTTATGGCTTATCCTGTCCAATTAGCACATTAAATATCTAAATCTTATTAAAACCCTTGACCTGAGCCACTTCTGAGATTCTTAATATAGGCTTGAGGTGTCAGACAGTCTGAATTTGTGGCCCAGCTCAGGCATTTATGAATTTCTTGACCTCTGACAAATAATTTAACATCTCATAGCCTTGGTATCTGCAAAAGCAGAAGAAAACAATGGTAGCTACTTTTCAGGGTTGTTGGCTGGAAAGAAAGTGCTCAGTCCAGTTCTGGCCCAGAGCCAGGCCTCACTACAATTCTGTTCTCTCCTCTAGGAGGGCTTTGCAGAGGTCTCTACCTGCAGAGATAAGGGAGATGCTCTACAAGTCTGTTGCTTATCTGAAAAAAAGTGACCCTGAGTTTTAAAATCGATCACCGTCTTAATGAGCAGCTAGAAGTGGGATACACAATGAAAGAAAATGAAAATTCTCTCCTTTTCATCAGTACCTTCTGTGTGAGCGAACCTAACCCCATTTTCCCGCCAAGGGATCATATGGAATTCCTCTCCAGGATCACAAATAACCAAATGCCCAACCCTCTCTCTAGGTTGGTTTATGTGCTGACTGGCTGCCTCATGAATTTCCAGCAAGTTTGCAATTCCTTCATGTGCAAGCTACGGCATGCAAAGAATGATTCTTTTACGTGGCATTTTACTTAGCAGAAGAAAACAAAATTTCTTGCTTTCATAGCAATGTTTTAATTTTAGACTCTGGAATCTTGATAGATTTCACGGGAAAATGTTCCCCAAATCATTGATATATAGAATCTTATGTAAATGCACAGTGTTGTGCTGGTGCTGATATGGACTGGATGTTGAAAGCTGATTTTTCACATTGTACACATCTCTTTCCAGCTTTGCTTTGAGAAAAGGCACCATGTTGATGCATACGATTTCAAATATGTCATTGTTGAATATTTATTTCAAGGAAATAATAAGGTTTCAAAGTTACATAAATCTAGGTATTTTTTTTTTTAATTTAAGAGTCACTTGGGAGGCAGAGGCAGGAGGAGGATTGCTGAGTTCAAGGCTTGCCTGGCAACATAGTGAGCTCAGGGACAGCTTGAACTACAAAGTGAGACCCTGTCTCAAAAAAAAAAAAATTTAAGAGCCAGCTTTTCAACATTTACCAATAGGCCAACATAAATACATCACTTGCTGATATTTGTGATCATGCATTATCCATGTGAAGTTCCTTTAGTTTCTCAATACTCTCCAAGCTGAGTCAATTCTACTATCCAAACTTCTACCAACCACACTTCTCCCATAATGTTAAATTGCTCTTAAAATCTTATCTTGGTCAGAGAAAATCGGATGCTTTGTCTGACCCCTTGCAGGTTGGTTATAAAACTGCTGTGTAGACTCACGTGTGACTGCTCCCGGGTCTGACATTCAAGGAATGTCAGGTCATGGCTACTCTCAAGGGATCAACCTTTCCTACTCTCCTGGCTTCATTTTCTCCCTACTCTTGCCTTTGACTTGACTAAATGCAAAACAACAACCACTGTGATCTCATGGATAGCTCTGCCGCATGTCTAGTTAAAATACTGACCTAACGGGAGAAAAGACACGAAATCTCAAGTGGAGACTTCAGATCCAGTGAGGAAAGGCCGTCCTAGTCCTTTTTCACTGTTCTGCACAAGGCAGTTTTAATTTGCATTATATTTGTGAGATACATGGGATGATTTCCAAAGCCTGTTAACAACACTCCAGGGCTATTGTCTTGTATTTGACTATATTATTCAAACTTAAATTTTAGTATAATTTAAATGAGAATATATACTGGGAGAGAGTCTTCAATTTTTTTAAGAAAAAACAAGGCAAGAATATTCCACCTACAGAATTTATTCTAAGAAAATAACAAGAATTTGGGTAAAAGTGTACTCATAAAGTTATCCCTCAGTATGTTCTTTATAATCATTAAAAAACGAAACAAGGCCGAGATTTAGCTCAGTGATTCCAGTGCCTGCCTATCAAGTGCAAGGTCCCCTGGTTTGATCCCCAGTAACCACAAACAATAATACGAAGTGTGGTGGTTCACACCCACTGGCAATCAGTACCACATACCACAAATGCTGCGCTTTGTGGCTCAAAACTGTAATCCCAGCACTCAGGAGGCAGAGGCAGGAGGATTGCTGAGTTCGAGGCTTGTCTGAGCTACATAATGAGCTCAGGGCCAGTTTGAACTACAAAGCCAGACCGTGTCTCAAAAAAAAAAAAAAAAAAAAAAAGGAAACAAACTAAGTGTCAATCAAATCAATTAGGAAAACCATGGTGTCTTCATATATTGAAAACTACTGAGGCATTGATATAATAACAATTGCTAATGTGTGAGTATTTTATTATGTAGCAGGCCCTGTGCAAAGGGCTTTCTTCGTGTTATTTCATTTAATTCTCACAATAGTACCTAAGATAAGTATGATTACAACTCCATTTCCCCAAGAAAAAGAATAAAGCCTGGCTCAGAGCTATGACGTATCTCTAAAGCCTTGCTCTTAACATTGTACTCTCAGGGGTAGTGTGTGTGTGTGTGTGTGTGTGTGTGTGTGTGCGCGCGCACGTGTGTGTGTATACTAGGTGTGAGTTCAAGTCACAATAGAAACAATTCATGAGTTTTTTTTTCAAACCATGAGTCACTAGAACCTGATTTTTCCTTCACAGTGATACTCTTTCAGTTGAAAAATCAGTATCACTGTATCGGTGAGGATGTAGCAAGACAATGTTCTCATGCATTGTCTGTGTGGTGGTACAACAGTCCAGGCATAAAGTTTGACAGTTTCTTCAAATGTCTAGCAATGTTCTTATATGACCCAGCAATTTCATTTCTACTTCTGGTCACAAGAGACGTGAAAGAACATGTTCACACCAATACTAGCACATGAATGTTATAACAGTATCATTTGTAAGAAACAAAAAGTTGAAATGCCTCAAATATCCATCAGCTCATAAATGGATAAACAAATTTTGATTTATTCATATAAGAAATATTATTGAGCTATAAAAAGTAATGAAGTACTGATACTTGCTGCAATATAGATGAAACTTAACATTATGCTCAGTGAAAAAGCTAGACTGATTCCATTAATGTGAAATGTTCAAAATAAGCAGCTCCAGAGAGACAGAAGGTAGGTTAGTGGCTGCTGAGGCCTGAGGATGGGGTGGAGGTACTACTAATGGATTCCAATCTTCTTTTTAGTGTGGTGAAAATGTTCTGAAATTAGAGAGGGACAATAAATAGCTGTATATGTCTGAATATAATAAAAAAAATTGAACTGTATACTTTAAAGGCATAGATTTTTATGGTTTGTGAGTTGTATCTCAGTAAAACTGTTCCTGAAAGACTAAAATAATAAAATCACTGCTGTTTCAAGCCATTATTCCTTTTAGAGAGTATGCTACATCTTTTGGATTTATCAGCACAGAAGAAATTAAAAACATGTCATGGTAGGGTGGGGATTTAGCCCAGTGGTTCTGACATCTGCCCGGCAAGTGCAAGTCCTGAGTTTGATCCCCAGTACCACATATAACAATGCTGGGCATGGTGGCTCATGCCCGAAATACCAGCACTTGGGAGGCAGAGGCAGGAGGATTGCTGAGAATTCGAGGCTAGCCTGGGCTACACAGTGAGTTCAGGGCCAGCCTGAACTATAAAACAAGACCCTATCTCAAGAAAATGTATCTAATGGCAAAGGCAATTGTTCATTTTATGTTTTTAAAAATCATGAAATAATACCATGCCCCAAGTTTTTGGTTTAAAAATGTATATATGGTCATGGTAATGTACAATGGTTTTGTTCAATTTATTTGCAAAGAAAATTTAATATGTGTATCATTTTTGTAGTAAGAAAAATTTACAAATATTTTATTGCCATGAAATACTTACAGGATGAAAATTTGTGTTGAAATAATCATTTTCCTTGCACCAGGATGTTGAGAGACAGTGACATAAAATGTACATAATCAGAAACATAATGTAAGCCACATTTGAAATTATAAGGTTCCTAGTTGCCATATAAAAAGTTAAAAAACCAGATGAAATTCATTTTAATGTTTTTAATTTTTAAATTTTTTGTAACTAAAACTTAAGTATTTTGTTGACTAACCTACTAAAATATTATACTCTCAACAAATAATCAGTGTAAAATCATTAATGATAAATTTCCATATTTTTTTACTCCAAGTCTTTTAAATCTGGTTTGTCACACTTACAAACCTCTCAAAACTAACCACATTAATAGGGTCCAGTAACCACATGAGGCCAGTGATTATCAGTGTCAAGTAGTCCTTAGACAGAAGAGATACTGGGAAACTACTTTAAAAATTTGATTCCACTCAGAAAAAAAAGGTTTTTTGTCTATTACAGTATTTATTTACTTATTTATTGAGTGTACATTTATTAGTACATTTTAGATATACAATATGATCACATTTATCATTGAGAATATGTACCTGTACATGATATATCTTGATTACTATTTCTTCCCATTCCCCTATCCTCCCTTCAACCCCTCTACCTCCTCTATATGAAAGCTTTGTCTCCATTTTTCCTTTTTACCATCACATTTTTTTCTCTCCCTTCTTTGCTTTCTCCTGCCCCCTACCTCCTCCCTTTCCCCGTTGAACATTTTCTTCCTATTTCACAATACTTAATTATACATTTTGGGCCTTATCATCTATACCTTCATTTCTCACACTAGAGAAATGCTACAGTATTTATTTCACTATGAGTATGGCCTCAAGGTACATCCATTTAGCTATAAATGTCTCACATTTATCTTTCTTTATGGCTGCATAATATTCTGCTATTTTTTTTTAAAAAAAACATATTTTCCTCATCAATCTGTTGATGAGGCTTTTGGGCTGTTTCCAAGATTTAGCTATTACAAACTGTGCTGCTATACATGTGGGCATGTATATGTCACTGTCAGAAGGGACCTAGAATAACAAAAGCAATTCTAGGCAACACAGACATGGCAGACATCACAATCCCCAATTTGAAACTATACTACAAAGCCTCTGTGATTAAAAAATAATAATAAACAAAAACACAGCATGGTACTGGCAAAGAAACAGACCTGAGAATCAGTGGAAGAGTCTAGAAGATCCAGAAACAACTCCAGATATACTGAGCCACCTCATCTTTGACAAGGGACCCAGCCACACTTAGTGACCCAAACACAAAGACAGCCTCTTTAATAAATGGTGTTGGAAAAACTGGGTTTCAATCTATCAAAGATTAAAACTAGACCTATGTCTTTGGGGCTGGAGGGTTAGCTCAGTGGTTCCGGCGCAGGCTTCGCAAGTGCAAGGACCTGAGTTCGATCCCCGGTAACCACATATAATGCTGGGCGTGGAGACACGCCCACCAACAATCAACACCGCATACCACAGTGCCGGAAGTGGTGGCTCACGCCTGTCATCCCAGCACTCGGGAGGCAGAGACAGGAGGATTGCTGAGTTCGCGGCGGCTTGCCTGGGCACCACAGTGAGCTCAGGGCCAGCCTGAACTACAAAGCGAGACCCTGTCTCCAAAAAGCAAAAAAAAAAAAAAAAAAAACTAGACCTATGTCTTTTACCATACACTAAACTAAAATCAAAGTAGATTAAAGACCTAAATAACACTAAACTAGCTTGCAGATAGGTTAGCTAGAACTCTTGAAGACATTTGCATAGGAAAAGACTTTATGAACAAAAATCTCAATAGCAAGGAAAATAGCAGAGTCAACAACTGCAATCTTATCTTATTAAAGTTTCCGCATAGCAAGAGAAACCATTAAAAGAGCAAAAAGATCATCTATAATGGGGGGGGAGGGATTTTTTCCAGCTATTGCTCAGAGAAAGGACTACTATCTAGAATATTTAAAGAATATTAAATTTAAAGACCCCCCCAAAATTTAAAGACCCTATTTACAAGTGGGCATCTGAAATGAAAAGATAATTTTTAGGTGAAGAAGTAAAAGGAGCAAAGAAACATATGAAAAAATGTTCAGGAGATGCAGATGAAAATAACACTGAGGGACCAGAGATTTAGATCAGTGGTTCTGCCACCAGCCTAGCAAGTGCAAGGTCCCTGGTTGGATCCCAGTAACCACATACAATATACGATATTGGGCGTGGTGACTCACGCCCACCAGCAAACGGTACCACACCCCACAATGCTGGGCCTAGTGGCTCACACCTGTAATCCCAGCACTCAGGAGGCAGAGTCAGAAGGATTGCTGAGTTTGAGGCTTGCCTAGGTTTCATAGTGAGCTCAGGGCCAGCCTGAACTACAAAGAGAGACCCTATCTCAAAAAAAAAAAAGAACACTGAGCCAGCCAGGCATGGTGGCTCACGCCTGTCATCCCAACACTCGGGAGGCAGAGACAGGAGGATTGCTGAGTTTGAGGTTTGCCTGGGCTACATAGTGAGCTCAGAGCCAGCCTGAACTACAAAGCAAGACCCTGTCTCAAAAAGAAAAAAAAAAGAACACTGAGATTCCATCTTACTCTAGAAAGAATGACTGCTATCAAGAAATCAGCCAACAACAAATGCTATTGGGACTGTGGGGAAAAAGGAACCCTTCTTCACTATTTGAGGGAATGTAGACTGGTACAACCACTGTGGAAATCAACATGAAGATTTCTCAAAAACCTAGGATTAAAGGTCCCATTTGATTCTGCTATTTCCGTGCTGGGTATATTCATGAAAGAATTAAAAGCATCAGAAAATGTTTCAAGATATTCTTTCAAAAATAATTTTTTGGGCCGGAGATTTAGCTCAGTGGTTCCAGCGCCTGCCTTATAAGCACAAGGTCCTGAGTTCAACCCCAGCAACCACATACAACCACATACAATGCTGGGCATGGTGATTCACGCCCACCAGCAATTAGTATCACATACCACAATTGCGGGCATGGTGGCTCACACCTGTAATCCCAGGATTTGGGAGGCAAAGGCAGGAGGATTGCTGAGTTCCAGGCTTGCCTGGGCTACATAGTGAGCTCAGGGCCAACCTGAACTACAAAGTGAGACCCTGTCTCAAAAAAACATTATTTTTCATCTACTAGGGACTTGAACTGAGCTAAGCAGTATCAATTTGATGAACCTCAAAACTACCCATACAAATAGTATGAAAATATAGACATACCCATAAATATATATGCATATATTGAACAGTAAATATGAAACCAATGTACATTTCCCTCTGTAACTAGTAGGTTGAATACAAACAATATAAGAATATCAGGATTCTAGAGGCACTGAGATGACATCATGAACAATCATATAGTAAGATGTAGTACACTGTCACAGTGATAGTTGCCACTCTAACAGGCCAACTATTTAATCCAACGCCCGTAGCTTCAGTTTCAGCTAGGAAAAGAAGCCAAACAGCCAGATGTTACTGGTGTCTGGATTCTATTATCAGTGCTCAAGGTGGAGAGATATAAAGGTACAGTTATTGGCATGTGGTTGAGGAATAACATTCAAATTCTATGGTCATGTGATGAGTATATTAATATCTGAAGAAGGGAAGTAGATAGTTCCTAGCTTTTGACACATACATGTATGGAGTTCTGTGCATGCATTGGGAAGCACCTCTTTCTTAGGACACTTTCTTCACTGATTCCTAGGCCCTGCTGTTATTCTCCCTGGATTCTGGTGTTACCTCAGTGGGCTAACAACATATAAACCTTGGGCTCATGTGCCCGTTCTTGTTCATCACTCTGACCTCTCCATATACAACCACCCTAGAGTTCAAAGTACTACACTGCAAAATAGAACCATAGTTGACTGCTTTTTCATACATCCACTGCTACTACAGTCCTTCGACTATTACAGCATCTCACCAGGACTGCCCCAATTGGCTGGGCCATTTTTGGCCTCTCTTTAAATGACTCTGCACACTCAGAATAATTCTTTTTAGCAGGTAGAATGGTCCTGTTAGTACATATCTCCTCATATTATTTTTCTGCTCAGTCTTTATCAGGATTCCTACACATTCAGAGTAAAACTTTCTTAAGATATTGCAAGGATCTGGCTCCAGTTTAGCCCTGCACCCTTTTACTTCTTACCTGCAGCACCATAAGATCTTGACTCCCTCAGAGATACTGTGACATCCTTATCCTCATCAAATATGACTGGAAGAATGTTGCCACCTCAGGACACTTGCATCTGCTTTTGCCTCTGCTCCGAGAGACACAGCTCAGCGTGACCTTTCTTCAGGAGTCTGCTCCAGTATCAACTGTTCAGGGACGCTGTCCTTTGCTTTCACTCTCTTCCTATCTATCCAGACAGAATAGGTACCATTGGGCAACACAAGAAGAACTTTTTCTGGGACAGATAGAAGCTTTGTGTTCCTTGCTCTACATCCAGTACTTAGGTGAGTGCCTGGCATGTGCTGCTTGCTCTGGTGCACCTTTGGAGAGAGTGAGAGTGAATCTGTGTTTTCTGTACAATGAAGATCATGGGGAGGGATTAAGGAGCAGTAACCTAGGATGTAGAGTGAAGAATTTGGCCTCTTTCCAAAAGAGGTATGGCTCTTTCCCCGGGCTTCTTGGGACTTATCTGTGTCATATACTGTTGAACGCTGACTGAGGGTGGGAGCCTTGGGTCACATGATTATCAGTTGCTATGGATACTGAGTTCAACCATGTATCTATCATCACATCTACATAGTGGCTCCAATAACAAGTCTGTGCATTAGACCCAGACAAGCTTCTACAGTGGACAATAACCTTCATATTGTGATACATCAATGGCCAGAGGTAATGCATCCGGAGAACAAGAGAAGCCTTGCATTGGAACCTTCCCTGACACTGCCCAGGCAAGCCCTGTTCTGGTTAATTTTAATCTATATTCCTTCCCTATAATCAACCAAAAACAAGTGTGAATATGTGGATTGTCAGTGAATTCTGCAAGGCCTTCTAGCAAATTAACAAAGCGGAGAGTAGTTTTGGGAAACCTCCCCCCATCTGCACTTGGAGTCCAAAAATTAGCTGTCTTGTGTACCCTGCCCTCAAACCTAGCAGTTTGGTTCACTCCAGGTAACACTACACAGATTACCTGCCAAGGTTCATGCCAAAGAGTGGGCTTGTAGGTCCATAGGTTTAGCTTATCACTTACTGGTGAGCAAACTGAAACTTAGAGAAGAAGCAACTTGCTTCAATTTCCTGATAATTTAACACAAATGTTATCTTGGCTTATATCCTGGTACAGTGACTCTCCTCAACTTCCATTTGGGGGATACACACCTTTTAAAAGAAGATTAAAGCCTGGGGGGTTAGCTCAGTGATAAGAGTATTTGCCTAGAGTAAGCAAGGCTCTGGGTTTAATCTCCAATTCTCTTTCAAAGAAAGAAGAAATAGTTTAATAGAAAGTCAATGGATAATTAAATTGATTAACTTCCTGGTATGTTGGGTTGGTACCAAGGGAAGAAATTATTACTGGTTTTCAAAGGTTACTGGGGCCACCCTGGACAAAGTTGTAATGTAGCAGAGTTCTGCCTCATACCCCTCATCTCTGCTTTCCTGCCCTGTGATGAGCTGGGAAAGAGCTGCAGCAGGAGCGAGATCAATCCTTTCACCCTACAAGAGTCTAAGATTTTTGAGCCTTTCGGACCCCAAAAGACTGACAGTGACTTGTCACTCTCTGCCCATACCGTGATGGTCTGCCACGTGCCCCTTCTTGGGAGGGAAACTATGACATAGAGGCAACTTGTGAAGCCACTGCACCTAGCACAGAGTAAGATTAGCTCATCACAGGGGAGACAAGGTAAAGTCAGCGTCAAGCAAGCAAGACTGCTGTCCTGGCCATCACTCATGTGGTAAGTTACACAAGCCAGAATTCAAGAGCTAGATGGACCTTGAACTTGTAAGCAAGGTAGTGTATGTGTTAAAATTCAATAAATATTTATGGAATAAATATGAATTGAAAACAATTATATTAAAGATCTCTCAAATAGAGACCTCTGCAATTTCCATTTGGCATCTGACAGAAGTACAAGGACTGAATAAAGGAAGAGAATCAAAGTTGATGAATTTACATCAGAGAAGGAGCAACAGTCCTGGGCGAAGACTATGACCTTTCAGGATCACAGATCATTTTGGGAATTGAATGAAAATTTTAAATTCTATCCACAGAAAACAAAACAAATCAAAACAAAAAAAAACCCTTCTAACACTTAGAGTACTTCCTGCTTCCAAATGCTGGCTCATTCTATTTAAGAAAGAGTTTAAAAGAAAGAATAAAAAAGACCTGGGGCCAAAAGAAGGTACAACATTGAGGACATGTTTAGAATTATAGAGTCACCATCTCCTGTGTATGACCTCACGTGCAGAAGAAAAACAGCTATCGTATTATTCAGTGGGTAATGGTAAAAGGCTTGATGTGTGTCTCCTTCCTAAGATGGGTCAGTAAAGTGCGATAGACAAATGATTAAACACATGATTTTTGAGGAATAGACTGCTTGGATTCAGATCTTGACTCTGAGATATTTTCTAGCAGTGTAATCATGGAAAAGTTACTTAAAAGATTTTAACTTCATTTCCCAAACAAATAATACTAGTATCTACATAATAGCATGTTTGTAAAAGTCACGTGACTTAATATAAATGAAATCATTAAAACAGCAGACAGCACATAACACATGCCCAGTATAGGCTGGGTACTGGCACTATGATATGTCCTGTCATTGTCTTCATGAATACGGAATTTATTTACTTGCCTGGTTCTTGCCCTAGAATTATTTTGGCAGGTCTGCTCTTTATATTTAAAAATTCAGAGACATGGCTTCATTACACAGGAGAATGGAACTGTTTATGCCAGCAAGCTGATGGTGGAGGTATGCATTCACTCACCACCAAATATTTACTACCTGCCTACTACACTAACCTTTTGAAGTACTAGAAATGAGCTTTCAACTTGATTGTAGAGATAACTATTAAGACTTAAGTGTTGTGCAAATAAGAGACTAACTGGGTGTGGAGCAACCAGCGTATAAGAAGGTAGAGGCATCTAGCTAAGAGAAATAGAACACCTGGCATAGGCCCAGGACTAGCTTCAAAATTTGTGGAGCTCAATCCACAATAAAAACTCAGGCCTTTGCTCAAAATGGATTTGGGATTATAAGACAGCAATAGCAGAGTATGGTCCCAACCCTGGGACCCTTTAAGTGTGGGTCTTCTGCCACTGCACAGGAGACTGGTACATGGAGCTTACCCTGACTCGAGAACCTCAAGAGTTATGGGAGATTATGTTAGCATAATACCACTCCCAGACTGCTGGATAAATCATTGTACTCTTTGCCTCTCTGTCCTTTTTCATACTTTTCCTCTGAGCTAAAAGTTTTAACTTATTTTTTCAACCTATGTGAATCTTGTTTATCAAATCGCAGGTCCCAGGCACATGGGCGATGCAATAGAATGAAAACAGCTGTCCTCAGAGTGAGGACTGCAAGGGTCACAGTCTTTCTCTCCCCTGCTTTGGGACTCAGACAATGCTGCCTACTTCTTTGATATTCCTATCCTCACTATCAAGACTGATTTTAAAGCCATCTCACAGGATTGACAGGAGTGTCAATGAGCATCATAAATACAAAAGAAATTTGCAAATATTAATATTTTGTACTGGTAAAGAGTTTAAGGATGTTTCTTGATAAAGCTTTCCTTTGTTTCTACAAGCTTTAAATAGAACCTGTCAAGTTCCCATATATTATTAAAACATGAATACATTCATGCAAGCATGTGTATGTGAGCACCTGTTCCCCAACCATTTCCCCCATTTAACAAATGTAAATTTGCTGTCCTATTCTCTCCTTTAACTTTTTTTAAAATCAGTTAACTTTTTTATTTTTTAAATTGAATTCTTTATTGGTACATTTTATTTTATTTTATTTTATTTTATTTATTTATATATATATTTTTTGAGACAGGGTCTCGCTTTGTAATTCAGGCTGGCCCTGAACTCACTATGGAGCCCAGGCAAGCCTCCATGAACTCAGCAATCCTTCTGTCTCTGCCTCCCGAGTGCTGGGATTACAGGCGTGAGCCACCACACCCTGCATTGTGGTATGTGGTGTTTGTTGGTGGGCGTGAGTCTCCAGCATTATATGTGGTTACCAGGGATCGAACTCAGGACCTTGCACTTGTGAGGCAGGCACTGGAACCACTGAGCTAACCCTCTGGCCCTATTGGTACATTTTATATACAGCTCATAATCATACTCAACATTGGGGAATTTGTATCAGTAGACAACACAAGTTAATTCTCATTTTTACCCATATCCCTACTCACCCCAAAACCTCCACCCCTTATATCTCTTTATCTTTTCAAATCATATTTATTCTTGCTCTTCATTACTTTCCCCTACCACTTTCCCTTTGAATATTTCCTACTTCACAAAATCTATCTTACATTCTAGAACTCATTTGCATCTACAGGTTCTCATACCAGAGAAAAGATACAGTATTTACATATCTGTGACTTATTTATTTCACTAATTAGTGTGTCCTGAAGCTGTGTCCATTTGTGCATAAATGACTCAAACTGGTTTTCTTTATGGCATAGTAATACTCCATTTTATTTTAAAAAACCACCTCTTCTTTATCCAGTCTCCAGTTGATGGGCATTTGGGTTGTTTCCAAGATTGAGCTATCACAAAATGAGCTGCTATGAACATGGCTGCACATATGTCTTTATGGTATGATTACTTTATTCTTTTGAGTATATTCCTAGCAATGGAATAGCAGGGTCAAATGGGACCTGTAATCCTAGTTTTCTGAGGAATCTTCACACTGATCTCCACAATGGTTGCACAAATCTACATTCCCTCCAACAGTGGAGAAGGGTTCCTTTCTCTCTGCAGCCTTGCCAGCATTTATTGCTGGTTGATTTTGCAATAGCAGCCGTTCTTTGTGGAGTTCGGCCAGCAAGCCTCTGTCTTTTGCTCAGCCACTTTACCCTCCTCCCTCTGTCAGTGTGATCTTTCTGACGCATAGATCTGAATCCCATGTCACTGTCACCTTTGTTCTGAGTTCCTTCCATTGTTCCACATTGCCTAAGCAGTTTGCTAAACCCAGTGAGACAGAATCATCAGTGTATTTTGAGGTCTTGTCAGTGGGTCAGGAGATGGAGAACTTGGAGAAAAAAAAATTTTATGGTGTAGCTCTCTTTTGGAGATACTTAATTCACATTTGAAAAGTTCTGAGAAAGCCAGTTAGAAAGAAGCTAATTTAACTTTGTTAAAACCAGGGTTTTCTAGATGAAATTGATCTTATTTTTGTTCTGCAGGAAAACTTTGTCAATCCAGGATGACAGGGACCAGCTTGATTTATACAGCCTTATCATCTATTCCTGTGCTAGATTTCTAGCTCATTTCTTGCTGTCCCCTCCCCAAACTGTACACTGTAGAAATAGCGGGCCACTTCTAGTTTTCTGAAGAACTTCAGGCTCTTCTCCTGCTGTACTCTGCCAAAAAGGTCCCCCAACCCTCATCCCTTTACCTGTTCTCTAGTGATATGTCACTTACCACTTATGGCCCAGAATGACAGCTCTGGGGATTCTTCTCTGACATTCCCACTAACTGCTTTTCCTCCCACTTCCAACAGTTAACTTTAATGAAACCTGGTATTTAAAATTAATTGCTGGTGTTTATAAAACACCATCCTTGTGCCAGGTATTTAGTACTTATTGTACCATAGACATTGCTTACAAGATGATTAATTATACCACTTTACATCAGAAAGATTACATCAGATTAAGAAACTCACTTCTCTTTCTGTCTTTCTACCTGTGTCCACCATCCATCTAGCTGCCCAAGCTAGAAACTCAGATGACATTTCTAATGTCCTCTTTCTTCCTAACACATGACAGCTGGAAAGGTATCTAAATTCCAGGTCCTCAGCAACCTTGAAAATCTGTCCACAAATGTCTATTTGTACAGCCACTAATTTAGTGTAGCCATCATCTTCTCCTAGCAGTGCTACCCCGAAGTGGTCTCTCAGTAGATCTTCTGTTCCCTGTGTTGTCCCAAGCATCATCACCTCCTAAGGCCAGATCCGAGCACACCCGGTGCCTGTGAACATCCCTGGGGTGAATTCCTGCAACTCTTTGGAAAAGACGAACCCAAGACTTTTAATACAGCTTAATGAATCCCAATACACCTTAATGAAGTGGTTTCTGTCTCCTTTTCTATTTCATAGAGCATTAGTCAAGAGCTCACAGTCCACACTGGAAACCTCATGCAGACTGCTAGGGTTTCCCAGCTTGTCCTATGCTCCTTTGCCTCTGAATCTTTGTGTATAGTTTTTCTTCTTGAAATTCTCCTCCCTTCCTTCTTTTGCTAATTCACAAGTACTGAAGATAATGCTCTTCCTCTGTTACCCTACAGCACTCGGGCACTCTCTTCTCTTCTTTGGAATCTTTGTGGCTGAAGCTGCCTCTTACTGTTGTTTCTGTACCCAACCAGGTATTAGCCCCAGAACTGGCATGGGACAATGATTGGTTCATTTAGTAACTACCTCCTCTGGAAAGCTCCTGAGAGAATCTTGCCTTTGTCATACACTATTGGATCCCCCATGCCTAAGTACATTGCCTATCCATAAAAGCTTGTTAATGGAAGCAGTTAATATCAGAAGTTCTGTGCATGTTTCAGTACATTATATACTGTAAGGCTCCATAAGAATAGCTGTTTTTAAGTGAAAGTATAGATCTTCCCCCATTTGTAAGTAATTATTCAGTAATATGTTTCAGGCAACTGAATTGATTACAAATATAGCAATACTTGTGTGTTTTCATACCACCTAGTGGTACATGTTTAGCGTCTCTGGAAATAAATGTTGTCAAAAGAACTCCATCTGCCCAGTTTCTGGACTGTACCTCATTAGGCAGATATGGAGCTGTGAAAGCCACAATAGCTTTAATTCATAGCTTGCATAAAGTGCACATAATTGGGAGACATCAAAATCTGTTATGTCACAGGCTAGCCAGGCCTTTCTCAATAAGTAATTGTTAAAATGGCAAAACAGACAGTCCCAGGGAGGCATTAATGTTTAACAATTCACTGGGGCTAAATAATATTGACTAGGTGGTGGTCTGGCTCAGTTTCCCAACTCTGCAGAGTTGAGCGAAAGCGGATGAGCTCAAACAAAAGCAGAGGGACAGAGAGAGCCATGACAGAGAGCTTCATCTAAGATCTGTGGAGCTACACAACCTTTGCTATGTCTACAGAGAATACTTATATATGTGGGTATGAAGAAAGTAGGCAATGGCATTATAAAGCCTCTTTGTCTTATGATTGCTTCTGCTGCCAAGCACCTATCCAACCACCATGCTCATCTCTTTATGTGTTTATTTTCACTCTTGCTCAGGAGCTATGCCCTCAAGGAGGTACTTTTGGTCAGCATAAAGGTAGTAGAAACTCAGAGATGTTAACTTAAAGCAAGAAGAACAAGGTAGGTCTCAGGTTCAAATACAGCTTTACCCCACTCTGCACCATAATGACTCCCTTTACATTTTCCTAGGGAAATCTGTTCCAGGCCTCTATTCAGTAAGTACATGCAAAGTATTTAATAAAACATCAAAAAGCTATCATTCCCATTGTTCTTTGAAGAGAACACCTGAAGAGTTAGCAGGGTGATTTTTCTTTGAAAAATAAAATTTGTCCAAACAAATCCCTTAACTGTTTGTTGTTGAAAAAATGTTAAGACCACACATTTTTTGGTGATTCACTTCCCCATTACTCAGAACATTACACACCCACACATGAAATGGAACTCAATATTCCACGATTTTAAGGCATCAGAGGGGGCTGTCAATACCTGAAAGAGAAACTCGTCAGTATAATTGGGGGAAAGCGGAGGCTTGGACTGTCAAAGAAGATGGCTTTTCTACTTTCAAACAAAAGCTCCAGGATATAGAAGCACAATAACTAAGAAAGGTTGGCTTACCCTCTTAAAAAGGTAATAGGTTTTTTTTTTCCCACTTTGGAAAGCAGGATATGTATACATACACACACACACACACACACACACACACACACGTTTGCAGTACACAATGATTACACTCATCATGGGAAATTGGCACAGGTATATAACACATCTAAATTATTTTTTCATCTCTTTCCCTCTCTCCTCTCTCCCTGTTCTCTTTAGCTCTTGGTCTCCTTCCCTTTTGTGAAAGATCTGTCTCACTATTTCCTATTTTCTATCTTTTGCTTTGTTCTTTATATTTGGGGTTTCTCAT